>CAJDSM010013909.1:0-23413 GCA_903981925.1 Ostrea lurida | reverse complement strand
ATCAAAATTGGTACCGTATATTATTCATATAAAATAGAAACCAGGTCTACAATAAATTAAGCATAACAGGAAATCCCACTCAGTCCGCTATATGATCAGTTTGTTAGGCCTCATAGACCTACTTATCCAGAGTCCGTTAGGCCCTGTTGTCACACCCAGCTAATCCGCTATTTCGCTTTAGAGGACGTAGGCCCTGATTCTTATTACTTGTATTTTAAGAGTATATCACCCGTTCTTTAGCACAAGTTTTGCAATGTGAGTAAAGTTAAGTATCAGATGACTTATCTAGTTTGGCTACAAGGATGGCATGTTATCACCAAAGCATAATTTTCGAGAAAGTATCACATACATTTAATGTACATGTTTGCGAAAATTATTATCATCATATATATTTTTTTCGGCAAAGTAGCATAGTTAATTTATTCGAAGAGTAAGTCTTCCGAAGTGAAAGATGGTGTACGATTCCTTGTTTTGTATCTATATTTTCCAACAACGTTGATACCAATAACAGAAGCACATTCTGTCTATCGTGTTATTCTGCAGTCTTTCTGTGAGTACAACAATCTGATAGCAGCACAGTACCCAGTGGAGGGCCAGGCTGAAGACTTCCTGAGGCTCTTAATGGACCACGAATCGAACACGCTCGTATCCATCAACCCTCTCAGAAATATACTATCGGTGTGTTATACATGTACATTGTGCCGGTATATTTACTTTGTAACCTTCAATGATTTTATTATCATTGCATGCAGATGAAAAACAAGTATAAGTTTGGAGATATTTCATATTGCAAATTTCAAAGCACAAATACATAATTAACATTAACAAATGTGAAACAACGGAATTAAAGCACAATTTTTATCACACCTTATTGGCTATTCTATTTCATATCAAACTTTTTAATTCCATCCTCAGATCTAGATTGTACTTTGGAGACAGATTATAAGATATTTTAAAAACATATAATTAATTCAGTTGCACTCAATATTGAGTTGAAATATAACTTTAAGGATGAAAAGGGCATCTAGACTTATTTTGCAGACGCGAGAATGGTTTCCACGAGAGAATCCAATCACTCTGACGTCATGGGTGATTTCCAGGAAATCTTTCTCGGACATCACGCCGTCCGTCCGGGAAACGGAACTTACGATAAAGACTGAAGAGGTATGTCAAATGCTTATAACTCTTCAGTTTGAAAAAGAACGCTTTTATTGTCATTTCAATTTCCATAGAATTGAAAAACGTCTTAATTTCCAATTGATAGTCGCCAGGTGTAAACAAAGGTTTAATTGTTCACTTTATGGCTGAGGGTGAATATCGGTTCTTCACTGTACGCGTGTCGGTCGTGACATGGGGTGTCTGTATATGTCCCTATCGTGACACGTGATCTTTGTGCACGCCCCTATAGTGACACGTGATCTCTGTACACGCCCCTATCGTGACACGCGATCTCTGTACACGAGCACGTACCTGCAGGGACACAAAATCTCCGTATTTTAGCTTTTTGCATAGAATCACAAATGAGTACATGTAAAATGCACTAATAGTTCCAAAATGCATCAATTTCTCTATTTTAAATATTGGCGTATTAGAAAATATGCTAAACTTAATTGTGTCAATAAATGTACATTAAATGTTGAGGGATCCATTAGAAACACTACTGACTGTATCTTTGGATGCTATTAGTCTTACTACACTAAGCTTGGATTTCTCGAGAAAAATCTCAAACTTAAGTTTGAGATTTCGTTGATTTTTAAAAGCAAGTAGAAGTTGAGTAAAATCTCAACATTATGTCCAAGTTTCGATTTAAAGTTCTTTTCGAGAAATTCAGGGCTCACTAAAAATACATAAACATTTGGAACTATCACATGAGATATATATGAATTTAATGTCTGACTCTTTCTTAATTAGATGAGTTTCAGTTTAGTGTCTCAATGCAGGTTGGAGTACTTATTAATTATATCAAATGTATCAGCCTTTAAAAATTACATTGTATATAAAATGGCGAAGT
This sequence comes from Ostrea lurida, assembly GCA_903981925.1. Taxonomy (NCBI): domain Eukaryota; kingdom Metazoa; phylum Mollusca; class Bivalvia; order Ostreida; family Ostreidae; genus Ostrea; species Ostrea lurida. The sequence goes on along the minus strand of CAJDSM010013909.1, from coordinate 21,402 downwards.
AACAAAGTATGAAACGTAATCATAGTCCAAAAAACACATACAAAATCGAGTGTAGGGCAACACGGACCTTCGACGAAAGCGAAGGCAGGATCAGGTGCCATGGAGGAGTAAGCATCCTCTGCTGACCGGTCACACCCGCCGTGAGCCTGTAGTCGAAACAAAGTAAACGGGGTTACCCGTCGTCAAATCTAGTATGAAAATGACAGTCTAACAAATGGTATGAAACAAATCAGTCAACATATGACTTAGTGATACTTTGTAATCGCAAACAAGGTCATTATAGCGACCGTAGAATTTGCGAAATGATTTGAAATATTTGAGTACAAAAAACATATGAGGTATTTAAGGAGTAATCAAAACTATGATAATTATAAGGTATTCACAGAGAGAAATATGTCTGTAAATTATCGCCTATATTATGTTTAAAACTGGTTGGATTAAAATCTTAAAATTCCATCCCAACAAAATAAGATGAATGTAATCTACAGTTATCGCAATGTAATCCCGAAATTCAAATTCTTTTAAAATATCTGGACCAATGCAAGTAGTGAATACTGAACATTGTTTATAGAATATAATCAAATCACTGCACTTACTAAAGAATAAGTTCAATGATTTGCGCGGTAATTATATGTGCTCTGATTAACAAAAATGAAGCAAGATAGTAATTTGAAAACACTAATGCATGAGCATGACGTTATTGAACTTTCTAATTCTCATACATTGTACCTATTGCTTTTTCTCCCTTCAAATTTGATAAAAATAATAAAAATGCTATACTTGCAATGCAATCCGTCAGAGAAGAAATGTTTATTTATCTGAATTGTTTTTCTGGTCCTCGAGATATATAAACAAATAACCACAATATCTTTATTTTTTCAGTCTGAAGAACATCACATCAAAGTTTACGAACTGACAACTTGGAAACTAGATGACGTAATACCACGTGACCTCCAAATGATAAATGACATCATTAAACACGTGGTACACAACGACCAATCAGAGAGCGTACACCCAATTACCATTGTGTCAAAGTATGACGATTTCATAAACAAGTATAGCCTTTAATTAGTTAAAGCATATTTTCATCTTTACGAACAATATTTTAAAGAAAAATAATAGAACCAGGCTGTACATAGAAAGTATGTATGCTCCAATACTTATTCAAGAAGTCAATACAAATACATATATGTTTTGAACACATTATCATATTCGTCTTTGATAATTTTTTCCTTAACTATAATTGACATACATGTACATGTAAATATGATATTTAAGGTAGCTAGTCTTGTAGGCATGGAAATAACCATTTATAAAGACATGGTTTTATGGAAATTTAGTATGAAAGAGTCACGTTTAAAATAAGCATTTTGCAAATTACATGTATATGGTCGTTATATAACGATACAGTTGAAAGGGTCGTTATCGTCCTGAATACTATATCTTGATACCCTGGGTTCTATTTGAAAGTTTGCCAGTACAACCTTCCATTGGGTCAGATACTGTCTGACGTGTTTCAAAGCAATTGTTAAGCCATTCTATATACAAATTGATTACTCCGTTCAAATGGATCACAGAGGGCGTGTGGTTTGACCGGTCAACAGAGGATACTTACTCCTCCTAGACACCTGATCTAACCTCTGGTATATATAGGGGTCCGTGTTTGTCCAACTCTTGTTTTGTATTCTATTTGGGACTTACGCGATTGATCACTGTTCGTTATCTTTGCCTTTTCTTTTCATACAGCCGGGCTATATCAAAATTGGAGAATGAAGATACTATACAAATTTTAACAATCATGTATGAGCATACAAAAAGCCTTTGTGTTGGTCGGGTGGTTGGTTGTTTATTTTTTCAATCACATTCAGACTTCACCAGCTGCATATATATATATATACAGCTGAACTTCGATATCTCGAACACTTCATATCTCGAAACCATGATTATGTCGAACTGATTTGGAGGTCCCAACCACCTATTTACTTAGTATTTTTACCCTCCATATCTCGAATTCACGGATATCTCGAACTTTTTTCTTGATCCCATCAAGTTCGAGATTCGACTGTAGTATATATTATAGCATTAGTATCTTTGTGACATTTTGTATCGATTGCTTGTCACGTTGTTTCAGTACTTTGATTAATATGTGTTGGTCGCGTGCGTCTACATTTTGATTACATTTCAAACGGTATTCGATTAATTTAAAAAGTTAACTTGCGTAGATTTTATACTTAAATCATAATAACTTAAACATAACTAGCATGCCAACGACAATTTGTTTGGTGGATCCAGATGAAACGCACTACATCAGTATGGGTACAGAAATTGCGCAATGTTAAAAAGCCCACCCAACTGAAATATTTTTATGACTATAATCATTATGAAGTATAATAAACAGGGACGGGGCGACCGGATGTGGAGTTCTCTGTGCTGTTCACAACGCCATGCAACAACTACGACAGGACGACGAAGTAGACATATTTACCATCGTCCGGCAGCTACAGATTCGCAGACCGGAAATGATATCATCAGTGGTAAGTTGATGGCAGCATTGAATGGTTTTTTTTCTGAGGATTACGATGAGTAGAAGTAAAGGATGACATATTTTATTTGCTGTATTACTTGTACTTGCGTTTTAACGAAAACATGAGAAAGCAAATTCGAGTAACAACAGCGTGGATGCGAAAGGGTGATGTTTCTGTCCTCTGTCTGTCTAGCTGTGGCAAAAATCATATCTTTTACACCATAAGAGACAGACATTTCATATTTGGTAAATGTATTCCTTTTGGCAAGACCTCTCCATTAGTACCAAAATAAGACAGTCTTTGACACGGTGACATTTACATTCGCTTTGACCTACTTTTAAACCATATTTTTCAAATCGTTAGAACTTTTAAGAGGAACAACTTTCAGTTTTGGAAAGCGTATTCGATACGCAAGAGCTTGTTTTGCGTATAATCAGTATTTGAATCGAGGCAAACTACTTACAGACAAGTTGTTCTTGCAGGGGTTTCAACAGTCACGTTTAAAGGCAGCATTTCGTAAATTCTATGGTCGTTATAACAATTTAGTTTACCAATATGACCTATCATTGAGTCAAATCCACTCTGATGTTTTTCATAACCATTGTTAAGCCGTTTTTCAAACACTGATTTGACTACGGACTGTTCCGTTTACGTGAGCATGACTATGGGCTCACGGCGGGTGTGACCGGTCAACAGGGGATGCTTACTCCTCCTAGGCACCTGATCCCACCTCTGGTGTGTCCAGGGGTCCGTGATTGCCCAACTCTTGTTTTTGTATTATATTTAGGACTTACGAGATTGATCACTGTTCGTTATCTTTGCCTTTACATTACGGTCTTTCCATTGGTAACAACATGACTAGGTGACCTTTGACCTGCTATCAGAAAATTATATTTTATATCTTTTAAACCGAAAAGTCACTGCTTTCATATCTTATCAAGCATGTGCTTTTCTTGTAAGAGGGCCTTTTCAAATTTGCTCACCTTGTGATCTTGAAGGCCTCTAATTAAAGATGAAATAAATCAAAATTACCTCACATTCTCGACATTGCTACAAAAGTTTCAACTACAATGACTTACGGTAATTCTGGTGTGTTCATGTTTCACAAACGTACATGTATAGTCTGTTATGATGCTGTAATTTGACCGCTTTGGTATTTTTTTCTATAGATTGGTAAGTCATTGATCAAAACTTTGAAATGATTGGTGCTGGGATGATCACCTTGACGTAATCCAAATTTTTAAAATGAAAAATGAATTAATTCATATTTAAGATGGCATGAATTGCAGCACTTCACGCAAGCATACGTAAAAAAAAGTTAAATGCTTTAATATGAAACGTAGACTGGTGTAAATTAAAGTGTTGCAATTCATACATGTATTTTCAAAAATGAAATTTATGTTTTATAGGTTTTCTTTCATTTCTGACGAAATATTCTCAGCCTAATTATCAAGATTCATTTACACACTTTGTTCACATTCCTAACAAAATGATTATCATTTCAACTTATAAAGATATCAACGGTAAAAACAGTGCAAATCACGAAGGGATGAATAGGGGGAAATTTCCTAAGTTACCCTCGGGCGGACGATAAATTGATAAGTGTACTACATGTAAATATATACACACAATGTATATGATTATGGTGGTCGCCATATATTTTTGTTCCAACGGCGATTTCTATCTATTTACAGGAAGAGTACAGCGCCTGTCACAAACTAGTCGCGTCCACTCTAGTGAACTGCACGAATGAGATTAACTCAAATAAAATCCCAAAAGCAGACGATACAACTGATGACGCCATTGCTTTGTATGGTAACGTGGAAAACGTGTACGCCAATCATTGATAGAGAAAGATAAAGCATGATTTCTGTGATGTGGCCGATGGATCGATCTTTCAATTGTTACAAGAGAATAGACTTACACATGTACATATGTTTAAGGTTTCTTTTCGTGGACTAACGTTGTGTTGTATTTTTCCTTGATTATAAATGTCTCGAACAGGAAATTTAACAATGGTGAAGATTTTGCGGATTATTATTGGATATTTTATACTAATCTAATACTTCATTGATATTCTATTTGAAACGTTCATGTCAGTAAATATTAAACAACAGAATGTTGTGTCTTTTCAACAGAAACTGTCTTTCTCTCCGACAAGACATTAAAGTGAGGCGTCGACACAACGTCTTTCGGAGAACACCTGTATGTTTTATATTTCAGTCTCACTAAAGTCAGACCCTGCTTATAGGGTCTGGCTTTAATCAGACTGGTTTGTATAAATTTATGAAGAGAGAAAATAGTAATAGTAAAAGAATACCAACAAAAGTTAAATTTATCCAATACTTTCGAATTGTAAAAGTACTTTTGAGAGAGAAAATGTCAGTAGGGGCGCGCGGCGTTGTTAATGTTGAAATTCTTTCACGTTATGGGGCCATATTTCGCGTTTTCTGGGCCACATGATCACGTTTCACATCCTGGGTCAGGTTTCACATTGTGGCACGTTTCACATTCTGTGGGCACCGTTTCTTCTGTGGGCCACGTTTCACATTCTGGGGCCACGCGTTTTGCGTCTGTGGGCCACGTTTCACGTCTTGTGGATCACGTTCCACATTTCTGTGGCCACGTTTCACATTCACGTGTATCACGTTTCGCGTTCTGTGCTTTCACGTTGTGGGCACATTTCAAGTTCTATGGTTTGTTTTTATGGGGACGTAGCTGTATTGTTAGGACATATAGAATTTGTCTCCGTAGTGCACATTTTTCATCAAACACAGGTCAAGGATAAAAATATATCTTAATTTCTTAAGTTTTGCTAAATGTACAGACTGGTAAAACAAAAAGTACTCATAGGTGAAGTCCTGATTATTTGATTAGGCAAACACCATTTTGAAAACGTGTTAGACATCTGTAAGCACACACGCAGGCACTCTATTATGATGACTTGCATTGTAGGTTATAACTAGCTGTATCCCGTTTTGTAAACTGATCGCTTTATCACGGAAATAGACAATTAAACATACTTATAAATCACTGTGCACTTTTAAAAGTAGTGCAACATCCTATATGTACACTGTACTTTTAAAGTACTCTTGATGTTCTTAGAACAGTATGCCTTCCGTTCCCTGCTAGACTTTATCTCACGGAAATGACAAAATTTTACTGCGGGCGGATCCAGACCATTATCAAAAAAAGGACAACACCGAAGTTTGTACCCCTCTCCCTTGGAATTGTAGATCTCCGAGCATGGTCGCTCACCACAGGTTATTGTTTCCATTTCATGTAGAATCAAACAGAAAAAAAAATAACCCGCGGTTTGTGATGATGATCCCTGCTGCAGCAACAGCCATTCTGGTTCAAAATTGTATGAAATTGAAAATTGGGGGGGGGGGGGACTATTCCTCCTCCAGGTCTCCTTCACTAATCGGAAGGGTCATACTTTTTTTTTTTTTGTTACGAGCAGGGCTGTTCAAAACTCAAGAACTCCCGCTCGCTCTAACCACTGAGCTACTACGAACGGTAATCGAGAGAATCAGATAAGCATAAAAGTCGGGGGGGGGGGACTACAAAAAGACCCTAAAAAGTGTGCCAGTTACTGACCTATGAGGACCAAATATCCAAAACATGCATGTCTGTACTCCATCACGCTAGAGGTTCACGGCGAGATACTTTTAACTTGGCGCCGAGGTATATATATTTTAAGGTACGTTAACCCGAGGCTCAAACTTGTTGTCCAGAGTAGCATGTCTGGTGCACTAAATTTGAGTACAAAAAGGCGATTTATTATATACCTTCTTAGTGATTCAGATGTAATGACGGAAGAAAATTTTCGGAAATATACTGTTTGGGTGGAGGTTTTTTTTTTGCCATCAGGGAAAACCAAACCGCCATCTGGCGCTTGACAAAGAAATGACTTGGTCTGGCCTAACCAACAATAAATCGTACCAGGGACAGGAGCTCAGTGGTTAGAATGTAGCTGCTAAACTAGAAACCACTGGGCTGCCGCCACCAGTTATACAGAACTGTTAACATTATCCCGGAGGAGAGGCAGTACGTACGCTCAGTATTTAGAAGCAAGATGCACGGGTCTTTCAGATAGAAGGTCCCGTGTCACCACAGGCATTGGCATGCTAAAGAACCCTCACTGCTATACCCTGAGCCCAATCACAGATCTAAATTTGTGGTACTTCTACAACTGGTGACGTCTCAATATGAGTAAAATATTCTCGACGGGATGTAAAACAAAACAAACAATCACTCTATATCCGTCACCTCCACCCTAAGGGAGAAATAACAAAGACTCTCGGAAATATGTTATCTTTTTTTTTTATTCCTGTTTTCACATCTTTAAGATTTTGAATCAATCTATGCATATACATGAACAGGTCGCGATACAACGTATTTTTAAAATACACAAGTGATAGGAATCGTTAATGTAGTGTAAATGATAATGAAATGAGATGGTTTATTCAGAAAATTACCAAGGATTTTCTTTCATGCCAAAGCAGCACATTTGATATAACATTGTTTATAGGCTGTGTGCTGTCCACCTTAACATTTATCGCCTTCCTCCAATCAGTAAAACACAGTGGTGGATCCAGGAGCCTTCCTCCAATCAGTAAAACAGTGGTGGATCCAGGAGCCTTCCAAACACAGTGGTGGATCCAGGAGAACTCAGGAATTGTCATTTTACAACAATGGAATATGTAAATTATGTAGCTTTATAGGTATAAAAACCATGGAGCGTTAACTATAACAATGATCAAGATTCAAGTCAATTGGTAAATCAATATGGAGAATTACCATACATGTTACCCTCAGTTTTACTCTTAACAAATTACAAGCAGCACTGATTTGAAGATATTTTAGACACTTATATCTAAATGGCCCCACAAAGAAATTAGAAGCTTTACTTTCATTATGTTCCATTTACAACATGAGGATTTGTAAGCAGAGTGCCCCCCCCCCCTTCTCACATTACCCACCAACGGCAAAATTATCAATTTGACCTATGACCTTTTGATCCAATATCCAGGCAACTTACTCTCACAATCTACAATTTCTGTAGGAAAATTTGGGTCCTGACATACCTGCACCCCGCGGGGTTCTAGATTCAAACACCATCAATATGTGCATGACTTCATGCACGATTTCATGGTAGTTCATGCATGTACCGTATTACCTGCAACTTTGTTGCTAAAGGGTAATGATCTGTCCTCTGTACAGCGAAACCTCTCTAACTCGACATGCCCTATGACTTAACCAGCAAGGGAGATTCAATAAAATAAACAGATGGATTGTCAGACTTCACATAACAACACACTCTCTTGTGTTAACTGTTCATATTTCTCCACATGGACCTTTCATACTGACAACTTTCAGTAAGAAGTTGACTTAAAACATTCAATAACGTGAGCTCCAAGGCATTCCCTACAATACACGTAATTTTCTCATGCACAGGACAATTCTAAATTTCTCATCCAAAACACACGACACTTGATTGGATAACACATAGCGAAACTGTTGCCATCTTCCCCAGAAAAAGATGCGGCGATATTTTCCCCGACACTGATCGTTTCAAAATTGGTACGATAATTCACAGCACTATACCATCCTTGAATATTTCTTGACTGAAGTAACTTGTGACATCACTAAAACGATCAAACACTAAATTCCTAATAAGCTATGCAGTTCGTCGTCGTCCATGATCGGTTCAGTGTCTGACTCCGTCTCTTTTTCCGGTTTCTTTGCCGGAGCCTCTGGTTTTTTCACCGGAATGTCGTTTTTTGGAGTGGGTTTGATGATTTCCTCTTCTTTCTCTGGTTTTTCGTCCGTCGGCGAGACTGGACCATTGCTGTCTTCTGTCTCTAGGTTATTCAGTGTGTTGCTGGCCATGACCTGATATTCTGCGTTCAAGGTCATTTCGTCTAATATGAAGCAAAATCTTGTCTGTTAAAAGGAAATTGAAAAATGTCAACTGCCGAGAAAAATATATATCCGGCTTGCCACAATATAAGAAAACAAAATTGAATGCTCAAAATCAAACATTGCATTTACAATAGATGGTACACCATTCATATTTGTGTGTTTGTGATTCCCGATTCTCTGACTTTTATGGATTTACCTGTTCATCTAATGGATCGTCCTCTTCATTCTCCGGGGAGCGATTGACGTTGTTGTCTTTGGTCTCTTTTTCCGCGGATTTTTTGGCTGGAGAAATCGCCGGAGAGATATCCATGGCGTCGTCATCCGTGCCCACGTCTTGCGAATCATCGTCAATAATTGGTAACGGTAAACTAAGAATATGAGAAGTTCTCCTATATGTATTTGTTGAGTTTGTTGTGGGTGGGGAACCAGATTTCACAGGATCAGTTTCTGTTTTCTCCGATTTTTCACTTTCCTTTGGAGACCCTACAACATCTTGTTTCTCGTCACTTTCTGATTTATTCACTTCCGCATTTTCACTCGTATTAGCGTCACCGTTTTTTACGTTGCTATCCGTAGCTGCTAATTCACTGGTTTCACCGATTTCTTTTTCCGCCTTATTCTGCGTTCCAGAATCAAAAGACAAACCTGGCAACAGAGGTAATTCTGGCCAGCTTTTTAAACTTTTAAAACCGTCCTCTTTGTCACTACTGTCCGAGGGCCACGACTCGAGTTTCGCCACTACCTCCCCTGTTAATTGTTCGATACGTTTGGTGAGTTCCGAATCACTTGTCGAGGCATCTAGTGCACTGTCAGAAACGCGATCCAATCCCGGGATCACATCACTGTCCATCGCCAGCCGACCATCGACCCCGTCTGTTGTGTCGTTAATGTTTGATGTCACTTCTGAAAAGGTAAAGAGAAGGATAAAAATGTGTTTTACAGTGAACTTGCGGGTAATTCTTGCAAAAATATCTCATTGTAACAAATTAATATCTGGAAAAAAAAAGAGAAGAAAACCTGTTCTGTTCAGGCACTGTGCATGTAACATCATAATTAAGGCCAAGCTAAATTAAATTTGGTGTGAGCCTATTTCATGCTATCTGATCATTACATTATTTAAATCACAAATGCTGTGTTCTAATGTGCCTGGCTCCAATGACACCCACCCCCATGGGGCGTTGGGGTTGTCCTGCTAACACAAAGAGCACACTGATTTACATACCAAAATGGAACCATTATTTTTAGACTTGCTCTGTGAGCTATCCTGCCGAGACAACTGGGTGATAAAAATAAAAAAAAGTTTAATCCAGCATCTCACCTGTCCCTCTAGATATCTCGTTTTCCTTGTTCTCCCTTTCCTTGGTGTCTTTGTGTTTCTTTTGATGTTCCAATATCTGGCAATAAACGATAAAATCAACTCAGGTCACCCTACACAATAATAACCTAATTTTACAATGTAGAATCACATTGCTTTTAATTAGCATGAGGAATCCAGTTTGTCTTTCCTTGACTGCAGATTTCATGGGAAAGATAGGGGTCATGTAGACACCTCACTGATAGTTTCACAGCCTCACATTTTACTCTGGAGACTAAGCATATGATTCAGTTTTATATGAAACTTAAGAGACTTTTGTTAGTTTTAAACTACAACTATTTTCCATACACGATGAGTTTAGCATATTCCAGTTCAAGTATAGTCAATTTTTCATGGTGTGAATGTTGATCCATTAGCAGTATCAGGTAGAGAGACATTGGCCTGTGTCAATCAATAAAGTTGTAAAGACCAAACAGAAATTATGGCTCCTACACAGTTGTCAAGCAAATTTATTTCTGGTTTGTCATACAAATGATGCTTTACGTGGAAAACAAAAATAAATAATTTCAGGCACATAAAGATTGTCAAACAGAAACAACAGGAGTGGAAGGATACAGCTGTGTAACAGCCCAGACAGTATCAAGTATTTACACGGCTGTCACTACCCAGACAGTACCGAGTATTTACACGGCTGTCACTACCCAGACAGTACTAAGTACTTAGGGGAGCTGTATTAACTGATCAGACAATGTATGAGTACTTATGAAGTATGGGTACTTACAGAGCGGATGTAATTATACCGACAGTAACAAGATTATGGAGCGGTTGTAATTACTGACGGTGACGAGAACTTACTGAGCTGTTGTAATTACTGATGATAGGAGAACTTATGGTAGCATTGTAGATTATGATATACGTGAAACACTGAAGCTTGTTAATACATATAGTGATGAAACTTATTTGAGGTGAATACTGATGATAGTGAGAAACTATGAGTGTACGTAATTACTGATGATAGGTGAGAACTTACGAGCTTTGTAATTACTGATGGATAGTGAGAATTATGGAGGTTGTATTACTGATGATAGTGAGAACTTACTGAGCGGTTGTAATTACTGATATAGTGAAACTTACTGAGTGTAATTACTGATGATATGAGAACTTACTGAGCTGTTGTAATTACTGATATGATAGTGAAACTTATGGAGCGTGTTTAATTACTGATGATAGTGAGAAACTTACTGAGCCTGTTGTAATTACTGATGATAGTGAAACTTATGAGGACGTTTGTAATTACTGATGATAGTGAAACTTACTGAGCTGTGTAATTACTGATGATAGTGAGAAACTTACTGAGCTGTTGTAATTACTGATGATAGTGAGAACTTATGGAGCGGTTGTAATTACTGATGATAGTGAGAACTTACTGAAGCTGTTGTAATTACTGATGATATGAGAACTTACGAGCGGTTTATTACTGATGATAGTGAGAACTTATTGAGTCGGTTGTAATTACTGATGAGTAGTGAGAACTTACTGACGTTTAACTTACTGATTAGTAGACTACTAGTTTGTAATTACTATGATAGTGAGAACTTATGGAGCGTTTGTAATACTGATGATAGTGAGAACCTTAAAGGAGCGTTGTAATTACTGATGATAGTGAGAACTTAAGAGCGGTTGTAATTACTGATGATAGTGAGAACTTACTGAGCTGTTGTAATTACTGATGGTAACAAGAACTTACTGAGCTGTTGAGTTCCCCGTCCCCTTGAAGGAAGAATCCCTTGAACTTGTGGTAGATGACCTCCGCCTTCATCCGAATCTTCTCACTTCCCTTGTATTTCCTCAACTGTCAAAAGCACAACGTTTATCAAAACCTATACAGCACACTTATTCAGAAATTCCTCCAAGCTTTCCCATTTCAACAGACTTTTTTCCTGGCAATTTTCCGTTTTAATATCAAGGCAACTCGCCATCTTAAAAAGTTTTACCAATTGATTTGCCATTTGAATGGTATACAAGATGTTTTTAACCTTTTAGTTGTTTTTCACAATGACTTCCAAATTGTTATGGCGGTTTTGATGGTAACTTACCATTTCGATGGTTTCCATGGTGACTTACCATTTTGGTGGTTTCCATGGTGACTTACCATTTTAATGGTTTTCATGGTACCTTCCCATTTTGATGGTAACTTACCATTTTGATGGTTTCCATGGTGACTTACCATTTTGATGGTTTTGATGGTAACTACCCAATGTTCGATGTTTATGGTAACTTACCATTTTAATGGTTTTCATGATATCTGGGTTTTTCTTCAGCATCATCTGATTCACTGGAAGAGCATCCAAGTCCTCCATGATAGCCAGACATTTGTCCACATCCTGCGCAAGATATCAAAGCATATTGCAAGAGCTCTGTATATCCTACACAAAATATCAAGACAAATATCAAAAGCTCTCTTTATCCTTCATGAAATATCAAGACAAATATCAAAAGTTTTTTGCATCCTTCACAAGATATCAAGAAGATATCAACACTAATTTTCTTGTCCAAATTCTACTTAGTGAATGTAATGCCTATAAATGAATTGTATGTCAGCTTGGACAACTTGTTCTTCATCCAATCAGTTGATCCATTTACAAAATCTTAAACAGATTGCTAACAGATAATTCTACTGATTTCTTTCAGGAAGGACGGGGAGGGGGTGGGGTCCTCAAAATTGCTATTGAATGGGAGATATCAATAAGTCGGAGCTTCTGACAAACACCAAGAACCAGACAGATACGTTGATTTGTTGTACATGTACATTGTTTTACGTCCCTCTTGAGAATATTTCACTCAAATGGAGACGTCACCATTGCCGGTGAAGAGCTGCAAATTTACATAGGCCTGTGCTCAGTGCTATTGGCATTTGAGCAGTGAGGGATCTTTACTGTGCCACACCTGCTGTGACACGGGACCTAGGTTTTGGCTGTCTCATCCGCAAGACCTCTGTCGCATCTTACGACAAGCAAGGGGTATTGAGGACCTATTCTAACCCAGGTCCCTATGGGATAAACAGATAGGAAGTCACAGACAAAACAGAGAGCCACACAAATAAAGGGTCTGTCACTTACTGTGGACTCTCTCTGAACACAAAGTTTAATTTCTTTATCCATGGCACTCAGTTTTCCTTCAGTTTGAATGACTGAAATGTAAAAAAAAAAATTCCATTTGTCTCCAACAGAACAGAAAGCACTGTATTTGTGTACATATAGCCAAATTATTAGAAGGTATGAATGTGCATGAGCATTTCAATTGTTCCTAGTCAAGGCTTTTTAGTCTAATATTTCTTCTAAACAACCATTGGTTTGTATAAAGCTGGCCCATGTCCCCCTTTTAGAACAGTAACTGGAAACAAAGCATTAGTGAAACAATAGCTTTCACATTATTTTGGCAATTGCACATCATTAAACATTCAGATATACAAATCCTGATGAATTCCATTTTATTCTTTAAAAGAATAATCTAGACAATTCATTCAGGCGAATGAAGCACCCCCAACTTAATGTACGTATATCTACGTAGAGTCCTTATCAGGCTTCTAAATGTGAATACTGCTTTTGAGGGTGAGACACATGACGACACATAATTCTTTTGTTTCTAGGGTAAAACTGTACATTTTACAAGAGATATCATACTTCAAATGACATCTGGAATGAACAGTATTGTTAGATGCAATTTCCCTGATATGTTGACATTTGTACCACGTTCCAAGGTCGTGAAATGAAAATTATCTGCTAGCTCTCCCATCTACACCCCTGAGACTGTGTGTACAAATCACTTACAATTCTGAATTTCAATCCAACAACTTACAACTAATTTTATCCTTTTTCTTCTGTTCATATTTCTCCCTCTTCTTTCTCTCCTTCTCCTCTTCTCTTTCTTTGCTGTACAAGTGAATAAAAAGAGTAAACTTCAGAAACAACTTCACAAAATTACGTCTAACTAAATTAAACACAATTTATAAATCAACCAATTTACATACATGTACAATTAATTTACATATATTATATGTATAACAAATTCACATACAATCAATATTCACTATTCAAGCTACACTGTACCTGAATGTTAGGTCTTGTAATCAATAAATAAATGCTGTTATCTGCTGCATTAACATGATGCGCTTTCCAAACAGTTTCAACAAAATATGCTTCATGCTACATATACATTTAAATAGCAAATATACTTTATGCTGTTCAAACACAATTTTTGCTTCATGGTATTTTAACACATTCTGCATCAATCCGTGCTGTATTAATAACACAATTTACTTCATGCTGACAAAACAATTTCTTCATGCTGCATTAACTATTTGCTTCATGCTATGCGTGTGGTTAACACAACCTGCTTCCTGCTGTGATTTGTTTTTTGCTATGTCAACATAATTAGCTTCATTTGCATTTCTATGATTTGCTTAATGCTATACTTCGCATAATGCTGTGTAAAACTTACTATTGCAAATTCAATCAGTATGTCTTGTTAGCAAAATGATGCAACATTTAAATGCTTAATGCCTGCAGATTTATGCTTCATGCTTTGTAATGCCGTTCATGCTTTGAAATTGTGTCTCATATGTTCAGATCTATGCTTCATACTTTGTGATGATGTCTCGTGTGATTTAGATTTATGCTTAATGCTTTATGAAGCTGTCTCGTGTGATTTAGATTTATGCTTAATGCTTTGTGAAACTGTCTCGTGTGATTTAAATTTATGCTTCATGCTTTGTGATGCTGTCTCGTGTATTAATTTATGCTTCATGCTTTGTGACGCTGTCTTGTGTGTGTAGATTTATGCTTAATGCTTTGTGATGCTGTCTCGTGTGTAGATTTATGCTTCATGCTTTGTGACGCTGTCTTGTGTGTGTAGATTTATGCTTAATGCTTTGTGATGCTGTCTCGTGTGTAGATTTATGCTTCATGCTTTGTGACGCTGTCTTGTGTGTGTAGATTTATGCTTAATGCTTTGTGATGCTGTCTCGTGTGTAGATCTATGCTTCATGCTTTGTGACGCTGTCTCGTGTGATTTAGATCTATGCTTCATGCTTTGTGATGTTGTCTCGTGTGTAGATCTATGCTTGACGCTGACTTACAATTTACGCTCCCTCTCCCGTTCCCTTTCCTGTTTCCTTTTTCGCTCCTCCTCCCGAGCTCGCCTGGCCTCTTCTCTGGCTAATCTTGCCTTCTCCTCCTTCTCCAAATCTTCTTTATGCTAACCAAAACAAAAATCACATGTACATCTAACAATAGAAATCTACATATAAAAAAATTAATAAACAAAAATTAAATATCTCTGTAACAACTCTTTGTCACCAAAATCTGTCCTTCCCAGCTGTTAAAAATAGCAAAGATGCTAAACCATTCACAGTATTATCAGATAAATTCATGCTTTTCTCCATCTCTTTGGGACTTTCCAATAATATTTGTAAATAAATTCCTTGTTTCTGTGGGTTTGCATGCCAGAACACATTTTCCAAAAATTGTCTATTAAAGATATCCTACAATTCTAGACAAATCCATATCTGATGAAACTTCTAAATTCACATTTAAATACCATTACACAGATGTAAAGACATCTGTTATATACAAGCAGCATGTTGCACAACCTGACAAGGAACACAAAATCACACGTAAAAACCAACACCACCCATTAATGCACTCACAGTAACACACATTCAATGTCATTCACCTTCAGCACATAATTAGTTCTCCTCTTGCACATAATTCTATACCTTTTCCACTTTCTTCTCTTCCTCCGCCGTACTTCCCGCCTTCTTTTCCTCCACATCGTCCGTCTTCTCCACCTTTTCCGTCTCCTCTGTGTCAGACTCGATCACTGTTTTTTGGGGGGACTTTTCCTGGATCCTCTCCTCTGTTTTCGTCTCCTCCATGGCCTCGCCCTTCTCTTCCTCCATCTTTTCCTCTCCTTCGTCCTTCTCTTTGTCTTTCTCTGCTTTGTGGGTTTTTGTCTCCTTTTTCTTTTTCACATGTTTTGCTGATTTGGGGGGACTTGACTGCGGCTCGTCATCCGTCATCTAGAAAAATATACATTTCGTGAAATCACCACATATGTAATACGCAGATGTGACTCGAGAGAGAGAGAGAGAGAGAGCTCAAGGCGCTACTGGTTGCAAGAGTCGCATTCGTTTGGTTGGGTGGATAGCTATAGGATTGATCTAAAGCAGCTCGTTTGCAGTCTGGAAGTCTCCAGGATATCCCTATCTTTTGCTTCTCAAATAGCTGGTAGAGAATGGAGACATATACTGGTGATATCCTGGACCAGTTCTGGAGATGGCAAATGAATAGACCCCTTGTTCATACAAGTATTAAGACTTGTACAAAAACAAAAACGTAAATCTTTAGAACCTAGGTATTTTTAGACGCTCTGGTCTTCAGCATCCTAACTTGATGAAGAATTGAATCTACACTAACCACAGACACTTCAATCAGAACTTAGATTCAGTGTATACCTGCAGTTCTTAAAATGAAGGTTTCAAAAGTTGATAAATTTAAAACATCTATTGATATTGGGATCTGCCCAGGGCCCTAGTATTTGGTAGACCCATGTAATATGAAATTTGACATTTCTTGTTTGGTAACTCATGAAAAGAATTCCTAAATAACCCTATTATTTCCCAAAGTGTGCCCTCTTGCCAAGGAGCATAGCCATTCATTTGAAGAAAACTGAATTTCCTAAAGCCATGCTTAAAATTAGACGTGTGGGTCTGAAGAGCAAGCGGACACTGAAAGTAAGTTCAGGCAATAACCATCCAAACGTTATGGCCAAGTTAAATTTTTTTTCTTTTCAAAAGTAGGTCAAACCGTAAGATAAAGGCCATGAGGCAAAGGAATCTGTTTAAACCTAATGAAATGTCTTGTCTAGAGGAATACACATGTGAAATATGAAAGTCCTATCACTACCAATTCACCAAATCAAAAGTTAAGGCCAAGTTTATAGTTTTAACAGACAGACTGAAAACTATATTCTCTGAATTTCTGACTATAGCATAAATTATGATAAGCAGACATACGTCATGCAAGCTGACTTTAAATGAATTTTAATATCGACCTCGGGATAAGGCCCTCGGTTACCTTGTCCTCGTCTTTGTCCTTTTTTGACCTCTTTTTTGGTTTCTTCTCTTCTTCCTCCTCCTCTTCCTCTTCATCCTCTTTCTCTGCTGCCAGTCTCTGTTCCGCTCTAATGGCCTTGATTCTTTCAGCTTCTTCTTTTCTATTCCTATCACATATCATCCAACAAGTTAATTCTTTTGTTCCATAAATAACAGATGCTTTGAAAAACATTTTGCATTCACCAAAGACTCTGTAGGTTCTGTAATTCAACTTGCATACTCTTTTATTATAGTCACAATGACAACACAGCCTCTAGAAACAAACAATTGTCACAACCTCCCCCCCCCCCCCCCCCCCCCCCCCTCCACCACTTTAACTGATTGAAAGAAATAGAATATTTTTGGCAAATTTGGAGATAGTAATAATTAAAAATTCATAGCACATTTAGTTCTCTTTATTTTTTCTCTCTCTTGTTTGATTGTCCTCTGAATAGAGAAAGGGAGGGGGGGTTGTATAAACTAATAAAACCTTTAAATAATTGCCGATACAATCAGTAAAAATTTATCTACATTTCACAGGCAATGACTGAAATTGTATGCCAGGCCTCAACATTAACATTTTTCCGATTGTCCCTGTCCAATTCATTTTGTGATCAGACAAATCAATCTCTAAATGCACTTGTCCAATAGGACAAGTAACTTTTTAAGCTTCTCCACTGGCCTTCATGAGAACTAGTCAAAGTTAATTATGGACCTGACAAACATCAAAATTCTATTTTTATTAATAAATAAAGCTTTAAATTTTGATATTACTAAATTCAATATAAATCTTGAAAATAAAAGTTAACAATAAACCTTGTTTTCGTTCACAGTGGGACAAGTAACAAGTAACATTTGGTGGCAGCTTGTCCGATGGACAAGTGCAAATTTAAGGTAATGTTGAGCCCTGTATGCATTAACAGAAAGCCTACTTCTCCTCGGCCTCCTTGAGTTTCTTCTCCATCGCTTTCTTTCGTTCTTCGTCTTTCTTCTTCCAACTACTCACTTCCTCGCTAGAATCACTACAACAAAAACAATGGATTAACTTTCCATACAGTACAACTGACTAGCCACAGCATAACAGAGATAAAGCTAAATTCCAAACACTATAAAACAATGAATATATTTGGTGCTGCCTTTTTCAGTGATGGTCTTTACTTGATTTATTAGCCAAGCATCTTTTTAAACTTTCAAGAAGGTTTGATTTGTTATATGTTATTTAATGTACACTGTATATACAAAATAATACAAAAACATGCATTTCACATCAAGGGAGCCCAGAGTGCACAATTCTGAAGTGTGTGTTTGCTGATCTCTATAGCATATATATATTCCCTGGCACACATCTTCTGATATCTTGATATCCAAACAAAGACATGCAGTTGATCTTCGGTATTATGAACACTGATATCTCAAACTGATTTGGAGGTTCCAGCCACCTATTTTCTGAGTATTTTTACCCTTGATATCTCAGAATCCACGGATATCTCTCACAGTTTTTTTTTTTCGGTCCCATGGACTTTGAGATATTGCGGTTTGACTGTACTTTACCTGTCGCTGCTGATGTCACTGCCACTGGACACTACTTTGTTCTCCGCTTTCTTCTTCCCACCGGTCGATGGTCTCCCTATAACCACAGAAGGAAACAGTGACTACAAAACCTAGACGAGAACTTCCAAATGGGTAAAATTCACAAATCAGTCAGGACATAACGCAAACCTACATGCATCATTTGAAAAATATTCTAGTACACAATATACACATATGTTTTGAGGCTATCATATTTTGAGTATTTCTTTCTCTCTCAGTCATTGATTTTGTCTGACATTATCAGTTTATTGTATTTCCCAAAAATATATATCGCATTCTGGGATTCCATATTATTTGTAAACCAAGATGCGGTGCATAACCTCGTAAGAAACATGGAAGACAGATAGCAGGTGTCAACTAACAGTACGTTATGTATCCTGCTAGTTACTTTGAGGTGTTTTTAACATTTTTGTTTCGAATGATAAATTTTCCGCACACTTTGAATAATTTCCCAAATTAAGCAAGCTTTCAAATAAAAGAAACCTTTGTGAAAATTTGTGGAGCCTGTAGTGTGAAATGAAGGGTGTTGCCAGTAAATACATGTAACATAAATAAATTAACTCAAAATATTCTGTTTCAGTAATTAATGAAAGGAAAGAGTAATTGAAGAAGGACAGGAGCAAAGACCCCCAAAAATTTTTAAAAAATTTCTGTGCATTATTTTTTATTGTTTAAACAAAAATTGAAATTGACTGGTGTTTGTTCTCGTTTTCGCTTGACATTCTTTTAACACCCTACCCCTCTTGGCTGGAGTGTTGGATTTCCGAGGCCTGGCTGGTGTTTTCTTCGGTTTCTTCTCCACTTCTTTCTTTTCTTCACTGTCGTCAGAATTGGCGTCTTTCTCCTCATCGCTGTCGTCCGATTCGACAGACTTTTTACCACCACTCTTCCTTCCCTTCTTCTTGGGCATTCCTTTCTTTTTAGATTTGGGTGTCTCTGTCAACTCAAAGTCCTGCAATGGTTAAAATAACAATAATTTCATTCTTGCACATATTCTCTATGCTCTTTGTTACAAAGTATGATATTTGTTTGTATTAATGTAGAACTGTGGAATCATTTTAATTCGTAGGGGCTAATGTTCGTGGGTAACCAAACTTTTGCTGGTTCGTGGGGAAGCAATTTCGTGGGAAGTTGATAAATAATGCGAATGGCATAATATTTATAGATTAAAAGGAATATAAAACATGTTCATGGGGACGCAAATTCATGGGTAAGGGTGAACCACGAAATCCAGGAACATTGGTCCCCCATGAACAATGATGATTCCACAGTATGTTTATCTTTCACAATTTTATTGAACTTGGTATGTCAAGCATAGGAAAGATGGACTGACGTCAAAGAGAAAACAGAACTAAAATACAACCCCATCATTAAAGAAACCCAACTTCAATCAGTGTTACAATAACTCTGTACACGCATGAAATCGGTACATCTTCCTAATTTGAAATCTTAAGTGTGCTCTGTGCAATACGACCTCGTATGTTGTGCTCTATGTGACAGGGCTCAAAATAACTTTTTTTTTTAAGTGGCCATTTGGCCACTAACCTCAATTTTTTGGTCGCCAAATGCCATAATCTAATGATATAGTAAAATATTTCAGAACAAATTTTCTTTAATTTTTAAATGACAAACTCATCATCTTTTTCTTCAACAAAGGCTAAAAATTCGATGAAGAACCATTTGCTGTTTTACTATTGGCTCCTCTTTAATAGTCAAAATAAAATTTGCTCTTCTGAAACCATGATGTCATATGCATGTTTTGCTACAAGACTGGCATCTCCACAAGGCCTATGTTTCTATTTTAACTTTCATATTAAAGGAGGGTTTAAGGTTTCTGGAGCCTGCTGTTAATTCCATCTTCACATTTTTGTTTGCAATTAGGGGAATCCTGGATATATGCCTTACAAAGCACACAGTACAAGGGCATCATTTACTTTTGAATTCATAACCACAAATGAATATAATTTCAACAACGAGTAACGCTGCAAATTGTCATGTCATCAGTAGGCCCTCGGATATCCAAAGAAGTCTACGAGTTTCATCACTTTCACGGCTACTGCGCACAATGGTTAATCCAAATCATTTAATTGCTTAAAGTAAACCAAACAAATGCTTTTGTCAAACTCCCTCATGATCCAGACTTTGTACAATTATTAGCTCGTACTTCAAATGATTCACACACGATTACACGCATCATGGCAATCATCCATCTGATTTTGGTTGCCAGAGAAAATTTTGAGTCGAAATTTCAACCATTTTAGTCGGTACTTTGAGGCCTGTGGTAGTGTGCGATATGACATATCATGTAATTATTCTAAGTGTGCTGTACGCAATAATAAATGTGCTCTACACGATATTAAGTGTGATGTATGCGATATTAAGCGTGCTCTGACAACTGTACCTCGTCGTCAGGGTTATCAGATGAGGGCCCTGACTCCTCCTCTTCTTCCTCCTCATCAAAAAACTCCTCCTCCCCGTCACCTTCCTCTACAGCTTTCTCTTTTTTGGACCTCTTAGCCTGCTTACCCTGAGAAATAAAAACAAAAAAGCCTTGCTCAGTAACAAGCTCTAAAATCGAGCGTAGATTAAGGTCAGCGGTAGGTAAAGTTAAGATTAAGGTCAGCGGTAGGTAAAGTTAAACTAATTCTAATACCATTATTTATATTTACCCCTGATGCGGTTTTCTTTCTTTTCTGTGCAGGTTTTGCTTTTGCTTGCTTCTGAAATACAAAATCATCCTTTTTTTCCTCTCAAAAAGTAACTTGCACCTTTTAATCTAGATAACCAATTCTGCATATACACCACCCATACACTTGTGAATGGTACTCAAAATTTAAAGATCATTCGCAATCCCCAGTTTCAAGATGTTTCCTTGCCTTACATTTCCCCTA
>CAJDSM010013903.1:0-13874 GCA_903981925.1 Ostrea lurida | reverse complement strand
TAATGATAAACGTACGCTGTACTGTTATATGATTCTGTACAGGAGATCTATAGAACTGTGCATGCCCTTATTTAACCGGCATTCCCATTACATCGTATAGTGCAGTTTTGGAGTGCATTGTATGAAGGGTGCCAGAATATAAATCTGACAGCGATAAAGATAGACATTGGTAATGATAAAGATAGACAATGGTTGCACTATTTCATGATTGTGCACGGAATCTGTAATTATACGTAAATTTGAATATGCTACAATGCGTAAAGTCCGATTTCAGATCTAAATTATAGAATACTCAGTTTGAGGGAGATTTCATTGTTGACTGTTAATTGTGTTCATATTTTCATGAATTATTGTGAATACCTTTGAAATTCCTCCGTCTCCTTGAGGCTTTCTGAGTATACTGTCCTGATCTCCTTGAGGCTTTCTGAGTATACTGTCCAGGTCTGACCGATATTGCACTAACTTACATTATCATTGATTGATAAATTCAGTTACTGACATTTTACCTAATTGTCAGGAACCAAAAAAAGAATCTAATTGTCAGGAACCAAAAAAAGAATCTTTGGGTGGAGTTTTCATAAATCGTATTATAAATAAAATGCTATCATAGATGTAGAGTCCCAATTTAAAACAGTAATACAGGTTTAGAGATATTGGTTGTGGTTTGGGGGGAGTGTGGTGTCTTCAGTATGCCAGACTGCCACCATGACACGACAGATTGGTTGTCAAGGTGTTGCCTAGGAGACCCGTGACTTTTAGTTTTATAATGTTAAGTGGTTACTGTAAACAAAGGTTAGCGTATAAATAAACAGTAATTATCGCCCTGTGGTCGACAAAAACTATTTTCATGATAATTGATTGGGGAAAAAAAAATATATGCCTTCAGATTTATTTTTCAAAAAAAAAAAATTGTGTGTGGCCCAAAAATAATTATTTTTTGGGGAAAAAAGAAAGAAAAAACTAGTTAATGGCATGCCATAATTAAGGGTAAGTAGTGAACTTGAGAATGAAGAGAAATTGTGTTCGATTTATTTTTAATTAATCTCTGTTTATTTCAACCAATGGGATGGAATCTTGCAAGCAATGTAAAATGATAAACATTTGCAACATTAACGATTGCGAGCGAGATAACTTCACATTCTATGCATTCCTCGGAGAATTTTCTCTGTAAACAGGTAGAAAATGAAATTAGGACTCAAGAGGCACAAATAGAGAGACATTTAAATGGACGGGGCTGAAGAGATATAAATGGAAAGGAAGATGTAAAGATAGCGGTGGACATTCCCGTGAAGTTCGGGCGGTACAGGAAGCCAGGTCCTCACCAGTGTTTCCTGAGACTGGGTCCTATATCGATGGGGGATCCCGGATCCTGTGGTTTGTGGTTTTTTCCTGTCAGTTTCAGGACTCGCTTGTTCTGGTAGTCATTTTAAGTACACGGTAGGAAATCCTATTGATTTGGTTTTAGTACAGATATATCCACATTAAGGAGTCGTTATAGTACAGACAATATACGCCACGATTAAGGAGCTGTGTCCTGTGATCGTATTGTTCTTATATATACATATATATAGTCATGTTAAAGGATAAAGAGTAGGAACATGATGTATTTTTCAATGTACCAGAAGGAATTATTTGCAGATATATATACATCACCTCAAATCCGAACAACATTGGAGGAGCCCTAATAGAGTCAGTAACCCCCCACCCACCCACACACACTCATCCCTCCACCACCAACTCAACCCCCCAAAATAAGATTTTCAAAAATGGTTAGATATTGCTGTTTTTTCTTATTAGTTTTGTATAGCTGTTATATTCGTGAAAACTGCTTTTGGTGATTATAATCTAAGTTTACTCATAAACTTAAGAGTTCACCGGCGTGAGGGTAGGCCCTGCCGGGGTCGAGGTAAGGCCCTCCCGGGGTGGAGGTCAGTGCCCAGCGGGGAGTGAGCGTAGAGTTTCCCGGAGAGCGTGAGGGTAATGGCCCTCCCGGTGGTGAGGGTAGCAGTCCAGGGGTGAGGTAGATTCCGGGGAGTGAAGGGTAGAGCTCCGGGGTTGAGGGTAGTGCCCCAGGCGACAGGCCGGGTTGTGAGGTAGAGCTCCTGGGCGGAGGTTGTGCATTACTGGAACACGATGAAGAGAAACAAAGTTCTTACTCATCGAACGTACAGACAAGTTAGCAAAAATATACATCTCTAGGGAAAGTCCGACAGCTTGTGCAAGTATTTTAGAATCAATAGAGAACTTGAGACTAAATTAGATAGAGATTATTAATTTTGATTGTAGAAGGCTTTTGAAATGTGATATTATGTTTACGGGTTTTACTCTTGTAACAAAACTGTTAAGTGTATTGGTGGTGTTTTTGAATGAAGTGAAGTTTTGACTTCTGAGGTTTTCTGAATAATTGTAAAGACGAATGACACCTGTAATATGCTGAGATATGTTTACACTTTATAATCTCCATCATTCTGTGTATTGGTAACGAACAGTGACTTCTGGAATGACGGATCAGAGCAAGAGTGCGCTCCCCTTTCCCTCGCCCGTGGATTTGTTCTAATTGTGTACTGGCGTTACTATAATTAGGATTAAATAGGCGATTTACTGGGGTGTTTATACCAAAATATCCGACATACCACTGCAAGGCAGTACACAATTTGGCATTTGCGATTAAAGCAGGGCAGGTTGTATTCTGTGATTGTGGTAACGGTTATGGTTGAGAGCAGCCATAAATAGATTCTGTGTTTGGCTGAGAGCTTCACTGTATGTAATTACAGAAACGTTTTCTCGTCAGATAAATATCAGTGGGGCTGTAATTTATTATTAGATGGTGTATTTAACTGCTGGATGTTAGATACAGTCGTTTATGTGGCAGGAGAGTTTCTATTTTAGACATTTTGCATTCAAAAAGATAATGGTGCCTTAGAGGCAAAGGAAAAATATTTGGAAGCTGGGGATGAAAAAAAAATATATAAGAATGTTTCAAATTATTGAGTGTTAACAATCTTGGCAGAAATGTTGTAAACAGATTGCATCTGTTAAATAAACTTTTGAGAAGCAGTAAGTTCTTTATCAGAGTATTTATCTACTGGTTTGTAGGCCAATGACGTTTGCAACATTGAAGGGGGAGGGGGCAGTGTTTGTATCTACTGGTTTGTAGGCCAATGACGGCTGCAACATTGAAGGGGGGAGGGGGCAGTGTGTATGCATGTGTGTGTAGAACAAGACCCGCTCCATGACTCACTGAAAGTTTAAAACTCTTCATTATCACTAAGAACATAATGCAGTGCGGTTCCTAAAAACCAAACCAAATGCATATTCATATAGTGTTTTCTGTGAATGAAGTCCACCAGGTGTTGATGCAAGTGTGATATGCATTGGGTGGTCCAACACTTTCAGATTTGATATTTAATATATAAATATTGCAGTGTAGTTGAGGGTAACATTGAAAATTTCACATTCAGATTGAATTTAATATATAATATTGCATGTGTTGAGGGTAACATTGAAAATTTTCAATGTTACCTCACTATATGCAAATATTTATTTTGTTATCTTGAATGTTATGAAAACAACAAACCGTTTCGTCTGTTGACTTTGATCACTGTCATGCATGTTTCGTATATCAATGCTGGTAATTGCGTTTATCACAAACGCTCGAATGACGTCGCATAAATTGACGCATATGTAACAATTTTTCAGATTGTTACCCGACTTGTCAAGTAATGTTTCCCGTTGCTAGATACTATCACCCTGGAGGGCGGTTTTCTATTCTCAGAGGGAAAACAATATGTTTTGTCAACTATGTTCCTTGTCCAATCAGATTCGAGTATTTTACATGAAAAGTATAACAATATTTTTGTCAACTGTGTCCTTGTCCAATCAGATTCGAGTATTTACACGAAAGTATTAACAATAAATATTGTATCTTCATTCTCATTTGTGACAATTATAGACCAGTCAAAGCAGTCTCTTCAAAAGTTTCAGGGGTATAAGAATAAGAATGCGAAATCATCGGAGAATCGCAGAACCAAAAAAAATGTGCGATAGTTTTGATTTGTGGAGTATATATACAGTTGAATCTCGATATCTCGAACCACTGAATATCTCTAATACCATGGTTATGTTGAACTGATTTTGGAGGTCCCAACCACCTATTTTCTTAGTAATTTTACCATTAATTGATATCTCGGAATCACGGATATCTCGAACTTATTTTCTTGGTCCCATCAAGTTCGAGATAACGAGGTTCAACTGTATTCCAGTGCGATCTTGGACCTTGTCAAAATCTGTGAGAGTTCTAGAATGAGTAGAGTATATGTTCAGCACACCAACAGTCTCTGACCAATAGAAAATAAAATAGTACCTACAACAATCAGTCATGGCAGTCCCAAATTTATCTATTAAAAAAAAATCTGAATATTCTCAAGAAACTAGGTTTCAAAATAGTTGAAAACAGTCTACCTAATATTTTGTAGAAATTCATTCAATCCATTCATGCTCATTCTCTAATAATAACAGATCTGCAAATTTTCACTGTGATACAGTCAAACCTCGATATCTCAAACTCGATGAGACCAAGAAATATGTTTTGAGATATTCGAGGATTTGAAATATCAAGGGTACAGACTTAAAGAATAAGTGGGTGGGGACTTCCAATGACCTTGACATTTCCATGTTATTTGAAGAGATACTGTTAAAACGAGAATATTGGTGCAAACTATTTTAGCGCAATCAGCAATGGAAACCTTTTGGCAAACTTTTATAGCGCAATGATAGCACTTGTCTATTGATTTAATGTCAATGTTTTTGCGCACAATTTAATTATGGAATCGTATGTCTGTGCTAAAGGTGCAAAAAATAAATAGTGCACTAAATAATTCTCGTTTTACAGTATCCAGTTGAGAACCGAAGTTTGGACTGTACATGAAAGTATGAAGATGGTCAAGTTTGTAATTGGGACTGAAAAGCCGGGAACTTTCTTCTTTGAGACAGTGACCGTCCCCCAGGTGTCGATCTTGTGTAGAAACTCCCGTGGAGTAAGCT
This sequence comes from Ostrea lurida, assembly GCA_903981925.1. Taxonomy (NCBI): domain Eukaryota; kingdom Metazoa; phylum Mollusca; class Bivalvia; order Ostreida; family Ostreidae; genus Ostrea; species Ostrea lurida. The sequence continues at coordinate 8,831 of CAJDSM010013903.1, read as the reverse complement.
GTGTTATTTTCTTTTCAGGATGGAGGCTCGTACCCTTTCTTAATGTATCGCTCGGTGGGTTACCCTGGTAACGATCTTAACACTATCACACATCCATTGCCAACATATCCCGGGACGACCCCCATCATCATCTTGTAAGTACCTGCAACCAAAACTGAAAAAAAAAATCCTGATTTTTTAACGGATTTCCAGGTTTGTGGACTTTCGGAAGATGCTTAACATTTTGACATTTTTGGAAAATAGATAATATCACTACTGCATTAACATTTATTAACTCTCTTAATTAACTATTATATATAACATTATTTTTGGTTGGCTGTTTTTATTTTTGTCAATTTTTACTGAACATTCCTCAACGTAAAATTCATAACTGCAATGAAATTTATTGAACCAATTATATTCTTTATGATAAAATGGACATGATACCTTAAAAATAACCAAACTAGTGAAATTATATTTGTATGCAGAATTTTCTCGGCATTCGTCTGTGAATTTGTATTTTTTCTTCAGATCTCCAAGTTCTATGCATTCTATGGGTATGTTTTATTATTTTGAACAGGGTAATTCTAGTTCCCCCGAGGCAGACCTCCGTAACCTTAGTCATTCGCGGCACGGGCTGCCGGCTCATCTCAGTGGATACCCACTTTATCCAATCACAGGTATGTATGTTTTACAAAAATGCAAATTAGATTTATATCAAAATTAAAGTTAATGTGCTGTTTCTTTCTATTCTGAAATGGATGGTTTACTGAAAATACCCGGATATCGTTGTCAGATGATCGAGTGAAATTATTTTTCAGTTTGAAAACAACAGGCATCTAAAATTACACAGATCCTCTATAGCAGCACATGTTAGATATACCTATGATTTATATTGAAAAACACAGATTCACTAATTCGTAATAGGATTCTCCATTTCAGAAATCTGTCTATTTTCATGTGATTTTCTACTAAATGTTAATTATTTACTTTCCATTATCAACTTTTCATAATTATATGAGGTTTTACCATTGAATTGATACGGACATTTACAGTGTTATATCAAAGTTGTTGCTGTGGATTAAGAATCTCATAGAGAAAATCCTGCTGAGGATAATTTAAACCGATTAATTGCCATAGTTACGTGAATGTAACGATTTTTTTTACCAGGGCATGAAGTTGATCTCTCTCACGCCTCCAATCCTGCGATTCTGTCGGCCCAGATCAAGGCCTTGGAGGAGGCGCGTAACCAAGCTAAGCTGGGCCAGTCTCTCCCCTACTCCTCCATCCAGGCTATGCCCGGCAGCGCGGCCTCCGNAGGCGCGTAACCAAGCTAAGCTGGGCCAGTCCCTCCCTTACTCGTCCATCCAGGCCATGCCGGGCAGTGCAGCCTCCGAGGCGCGTCATGCCAGGATTCACGGGTACGTTCTCTTACGAAATTTATCTATGTAATCATGTGTGTAAGGCTCGTCATGCCAGGATTCACGGGTACGTTCTCTTAACGAAATTTATCTCTGTAATCATTGTGTGAAGGCCCGTCATGCCAGGATTCACGGTACGTTTCTTTACGAAATTTTATCTATGTATCAATGTGTGTAAGGCTCGTCATGCCAGGAATTCACGGGTACGTTCTCTTACGAAATTTATCTATGTAATCATGTGTGTAATGTTTTAACTTGAGGTTCTGTCCAAAAAAAAACCCAACAACAACAACACACAACAATAACAAAACAAAAAATAAAGTATTAAGAGAGAGAGAAAAAAAGCCCAACCCAAATGACTATTAGAATAATGCTGTAACCCTTTAATTTTTTAAGATATTAAAAGTCTTTTTTTTCTTATATATATATAAATGGATGTACTATATTAGAATTTTGTGGATTATATAAGTTTCTGAATGTATTTTGTGCATTCGAAGGCGATTATTTAAGTTTCTGATCGTAATTTGTTTACAGGCGATTATTTAATTTTCTGAGCGTAATTTGTTTCCAGGCGACACAAGCCTCTAAACAGGACACACTCCGCTCCTCTTCCCATCGGTCATCCGTTCCTGCAACAGAATTACCCTGATGCACCAACAAGCAGCTGCCGCTGCCGCGGCAAACGGGGGAACATGGCAACGTCTCGTCCGAGCAGCTGATGAAGGACAAAATGTACGTCAAACAGCACATACGCCAGGCGGTGCTGCAACGAGTGGCAGCAAATCGCACATGGAAAATGTGGACGAGGAAACCGAGGCCAAGATTAGCTCAGGTAAAGGGAGACGATCTAAAGTGAAATTAGTGATATAGAGAAATAAATAGAGGCAAAATATAATCTTAGAGAAATAAATTAGAGGCAAAATTAATTATAGAGAAATAATAGAGGCAAAATTAATCTTAGAGAAATAAATAGAGGCAAAATTAATCTTAGAGAAATAAAATAGAGGCAAATTAATCTTAGAGAAATAAATAGAGGCAAAATTAATTAAAGAGAAATAGATGGAAGGCTAAATTAATCTTAGAGAAATAAATAAGAGGCAAAATTAATCTTAGAGAAATAAATAGAGGCAAAGAGGCAAAATTAATCTTAGAGAAATAAATAAGAGGCCAAAATTAATCGTAGAGAAATAAATAGAGGCAAATTAATCTTAGAGAAATAAATAGAGGCAAAATTAATTAAAGAGAAATAGATGGAGGCTAAATTAATTAAAGAGAAATAAAATGGAGGCAAAATTAATCAGAGGCAAAATTAATTGTAGAGAAAATAATTGGAGGCAAAATTATTTATTGAGAAATAATTAAGAGGCAAATTTAAATAAAGAAAATAATCAGAGTTAATTTAGGTAAATGGAGATAATTAGAGGCAAATTTGACTTAGATAAAGTGAGATGATCAGGGTAAGGTTAACTCAATTAAAGGGAGTTAATCATGGGAAGTGACGGGAGGAAGAGTATATTTTATTATAGTGACATGTGTAATACATTTACAATATTTGCATTTCTCATTAAAATATATTTCAATATATTTTACACCCGGCCCAAACATTGCCCTATATATGTCACTTTAAACATTCGACACAATAAACAATTTCTGCGCATGTATCAGTTATAATTAAAAAATTACAATAAATGAATGATGTGCTCTCCTCTCTTCAGTATTTTTGTCTGGTGTTATAAGAACACTGTTCCACAAAAACAAACCTCCACATATTCCACGTGTGCGCCTTTTTTATTTTTAACTGTATTACATTAAGATGCATTATTAACTCCTACAGGATTTGTAACAGTAAGAATGCGTTCTCTGGTTTAATAGTTAACTTGTACAGATTTGTAACAGTAAGATGCGTTCTCTGGTTTAATAGTTAACTTGTACAGGATTTGTAACAGTAAGATGCGTTCTCTGGTTTAATAGTTAACTTGTACAGGAATTTGTGTAACAGTAAGATGCGTTCTCTGGTTTAATAGTTAACTTGTACAGGATTTGTAACAGTAAGATGCGTTCTCTGGTTTAATAGTTAACTTGTACAAGGATTTTGTAACAGTAAGATGCGTTCTCTGGTTTAATAGTTAACTTGTACAGGATTTGTAAACAGTAAGAATGCGTTCCTCTTGGTTTAATAGTTTAACTTGTACAGGATTTGTAACAGTAAGATGCGTTCTCTGGTTTAATAGTTAACTTGTACAGGATTTGTAATCAGTAAGATGCGTTCTCTGGTTTAATAGTTAACTTGTACAGGATTTGTAACAGTAAGATGCGTTCTCTGGTTTTAATAGTTAACTTGTACAGGATTGTAACGTAACGATAGATAACTCTTACAGGATTTGGTTTATTACTGTCAATATGGAGAGACCTGTTTGCCCATTGTGGTGTCAATTTATATGTTAGAACAAAGTTTTTGTGAAAAGATTGATGTTTTTACTAGTAGATATAACCTATGGGTGATCCACAAGCACTGCAGTGTGTATAACATGCTATTATGGACAGATGTGACGTGCTAATAAAGCAGAGACTGAATTTTACTGGGATGTTTTTTTACATGCTATTATGGACAGATGTGACGTGCTACTAAAGCAGAGACTGAATTTTACTGGGATGTTTTTACTGATTTTACTGGGATATTTTACTGAAATTTTACTGGATGTTTTTTACATGCTATTATGGACAGACGTGACGTGCTACTAAAGCAGAGACTGATTTTACTGGATGTTTTTACTGAATTTACTGGGATGTTTTTACTGAATTTTACTGGGATGTTTTTACATGCTATTATGGACAGATGTGACGTGCTACTAAAGCAGAGACTGAATTTTTACTGGGATGTTTTTACATGCTATTATGGACAGACGTGACGTGCTACTAAAGCAGAGACTGAATTTTACTGGGATGTTTTTTACATGCTATTATGGACAGATGTGACGTGCTACTAAAGCAGAGACTGAATTTTACTGGGATGTTTTTTTACATGCTATTATGGACAGATGTGACGTGCTACTAAAGCAGAGACTGAATTTTACTGGGAGTTATTTTTACATGCTATTATGGACAGATGTGACGTGCTACTAAAGCAGAGACTGAATTTTACTGGATGTTTTTTACATGCTATTATGGACAGATGTGACGTGCTACTAAAGCAAGAGACTGAATTTTAACTGGGATGTTTTTACTGAATTTTACTGGGATTTTTTACTGAATTTTACTGGGATGTTTTTTATGAATTTTACTGGGATGTTTACTGAATTTTACTGGGATGTTTTTTACATAACTATTATGGCACAGACGTGACGTGCTACTAAAGCAGAGACTGAATTTTACTGGGATGTTTTTACTGAATTTTACTGGGATATTTTTACTGAATTTTACTGGGATGTTTTTACTGAATTTTAACTTGGATGTTTACTGAATTTTACTGGGATGTTTTTACATGCTATTATGGACAGACGTGACGTGCTACTAAGCATAAGGAGAGACTGAATTTTACTGGGATTGTTTTACTGAATTTATTACTGGGATATTTTACTGATTTTACTGGAATGTTTTACTGAAATTTTTACTGGGATTTTACTGAATTTTAACTGGGATGTTTTTACAAATGCTATTATGGACAGACGTGACTTGCTACCAAACTGCAGAGACTGAATTTTTACTGGGATGTCTTTTTCAGGCGATGCGGGAATCTCGAGAGCAGATGCAAGAAGAAGATGCTAGAGAAAATGGAGGAGTCATATATCGAAGAGAAAGAAATGCAATGGTCATTGAAACCCCGTCACAAAGGGCCGTGGCACCACAGGCCGCTAGCCCGCACACAGTCTAGTCCGTTAGTGTTATCCTCCATCCCCCACCCGACTCACAGGAAGCAAAACCCATCTCATACCGATACACAACAGGTAACAAAACCCATCTCATACTGATACACAACAGGTAAACAAAACCCATCTCATACCGATACACAACAGGTAGTGTATAACACATCTCATACCGATACACGACAGGTAAACAGTAAACAAAACCCATCTCAATACCGATACACAACAGGTAAACAAAACCCATCTCATACCGATACACGACAGGTAAACAAAAACCCATCTCATACCGATACACGACAGGTAAACAAAAACGCATCTCATACGCGATACAACAACAGGTAAACAAACCCATCTCATACCGATACACGACAGGTAAACAAAACCATCTCATACCGATACACGACAGGTACAAAAACCCATCCTCATACTCGATACACAACAGGTAAACAAAACCCATCTCATACCGATACACAACAGGTAAACAACACCCATCTCATACCGATACACGACAGTAAACAAAACCCATCTCATACAGATACACAACAGTAAACAAAACCCATCTCATACCGATACACAACAGGTAAACAAAAACCCATCTCAATACCGATACACGACAGGTAACAAAACCACCATCTCAATACCGATACACAACAGGTAGTGTATAAAACATCTCATACCGATACACGACAGGTAAACAAAACCCATCTCATACAGATACACAACAGGTAGTGTATAAAACATCTCATAACCGATACACGACAGGTAACAAAACCCATCTCATACCGATACACAACAGGTAGTGTATAAAACATCTCATACCGATACACGACAGGTAAACAAAACCCATCTCATACCGATACACAACAGGTAGTGTATAAAACATCTCATACCGATACACGACAGGTAAACAAAAACCCATCTCATAATCATACCGATACACGACAGGTACTATAGAATGCAACTCATTTGATTTTACATGTAACACTCAATTTGATTGGTTCATTTGACTTCAGCAACATTATTCCCACTACATGATGTCCTACAATGATGTCACAATGCATTTGGCGGTATTGTTTACTTTGTTGCTATGGCAAAATTCATCACATAATGTTAAATGCTCTCGACCCTGTATAAACCATAGCAGGTCAATTACAAACCATGTAACTAATAATACAGGTAATATATACAGATAGGAAATTTAGTTTGATTGGAGCGGGCTCAAGGAATGATTTGTATACTACCTAGATATTTTGTTACCCACGTTTACCTGCCTGGCAGGTTTTCCATTGAAAAAGTACATTTTATTTTATACATCACAGCTTTTTAGGGGGGGGGGTGCATTAATCATGATATGCAACAATATGATGATGTCTGCTTTCTTCCTCAGGCATTGCCTATGATTCCATCATGCAGAAACACCAGTGTACGTGTGGCAGTAACGCAAACCATCCCGAGAACGCTGGTCGCTTACAGGCCATCTGGTCTCGCATGCAAGATACGGGGCTCGTCAACCGGTGTGAAGTGAGTATCCCTGCTTAACAGCATACACTAAGTATGATCGATGACATCCATAGTGATATTCGTAGTTGTCCGATGACGCCTAGTGAGTATGTGTGGTCCGGTATGTCCTATTGACTTATTGTAGTGTACCGATGGTTCCTATAAATTGTATGTGTGCCGCTGGTTCTCCTGGTAAACACACTTCTCATTAGATGATCATTGTAGTTTCCGATGGTCCATCGTGAATATTGAGATGTCCGGATGGATCTCTACTTGACTATTGTACGTCCTCGTACTACGGTCCATTGATATTGTAGTGTCCGATGGTTTTAGTGATATTTGTAGTGTCCGTATTGGTAACTAGTGATATTTTGTCAGTGTCCGATGGTCTCTAGTGTTATTGTAGTGTCCGATCAGTCCTATGATATTGTAGTGTCCATGGTCTATGATATGGTGTCGGTGGGCCGGATAGTATTATTGTAAGTGTCGATCTGGTCTTAGTTGGTATATTTATAGTGCCGATAGTATTATTCTATTTGATTTATGTTAGTTCCATGTCCTGTGAATTTTGTAGTGTCCGGATTTTATCCTAGTGATATATGTAGGTGTACCGTATAGTACCTATGACATCTTATGTGTTCCTCTTATGTCCTTAGTGACATATGCTAAGTGTCCGATGCTCAAGTGATAATTGTTAGTGTACCGATATCCTATTGATATTGTAGGTTGGTCGATGGTCTAGTTGATATGTAGGGTCCGATGTCCTAATTGTTATTGTTAGTGTGCGGAGTGGCGCTAGTTGATGTATTGTAGTGTCGATTGGTCTATGTATTATAGTTACTTAGGATGCCGTGGTCCTATATATTGTATATCTGCTCTGTATGGGAAAGTTTGATTACAGTATTGATTTTCATGCACATATTGTTTTATATGGAAATATCGAGCGTCGATTTATCAATTAAATTGTTTGTATGATGCCTGGCAACTAATCGAGTTTGATATCAAGGAAAGGTGTATGGGCAAATTATCAGAGTTTCAGATACAAGGAAACGTTGGTTTGGTAGGGGGAATTGACCAAAGCTTATGCAAGTACGATTTTGGTATTTAGGGATCGACTTTTGCCCCCCCCCCGCTGCCCCCCTAGGTGTGAGCCGAATATCCACGAGCGTTGATACATAGAAATGGTTATGCTGGACGTTGGATTGAAGGTGTTACATTGCTTTCATAAAGACAGGGAAAGACTATGAAGCGGTCGTGTACTATACCATCAAATTTCTGTGAAACCAGTCTTTGTGTAAGTGAGGTACGCTGATCCGAAATGGCCACTTAATAGGTGGTGCATTAAACAGAAGGATAGTGTCATAATTAAACATGAAATCAATAACCCATGGAAGATTATCCATAATGTTGCAGCTAAAGAAGGTATTTGGCTCAAACATAAATTCATGAGCGGTTGAGACAAATTTGGGTGTATTAGCCATGGGATGACCTTGATCACTAAGCTTACTTTAATGAACTAAAACAGGACATGTCAGCTTTATCAATTTCACGGACTAGATCGAAAACTCAACACAGTAATGGCGCGATAAAGGTACAACACATGCATGATGCAACACGCCACTGTGCCGAGCCCCATAGCTTACGCTGGCCCAGCTTATCAGACAGCAGGGAACCTTCAGGGTTCAATGTACTCTAATAAAGAGCAGGATCAAATATGTCTGAAATGACATCTGCAGTGGTTAGCTTTAATTAGTTGTCATAGTTGCAGACGTTATGAATTTTTCCGCATAATGAATTGATAAACTTAGTAGGTTAAGCAGAGCTGGACATTTAGTACTTCCTCTTATTTCTCATTGAATAAGCAACAATGTCAGCTCGGTGGTCGACCATGTGAAGGAATAAAATAAACATCAGATTCAGACTTCCTACAGAGTGAAAGGATCGACATTCTCAGTACTCTAGTTGGACGTACACTTTACTTAGTGATCACATTCAGAACTCCATACATTACTTTATGGGACGAATCCCATGCATCGACACCGATTACTCGGTAAGCTGAATTCTATGT
>CAJDSM010013902.1:1086-14019 GCA_903981925.1 Ostrea lurida | reverse complement strand
GAAGATCATGCCACGATGCGTAGAAAACAGCGACACACATGCATTGGTTGCGGGAGGTACGTACGTGAGAGCTGGGGTTTTCTTTTGACGAATTTGTTCTTCCTCGGCAGGATGGGGCTATGTGTGATGCGCCGTTGGCTTTCTAATTTTTGTTTTAGCGCTGATCTCACTTTCAAGTTGGGCTCCGAGGCTGAAAACAATAACAACATTTCTGTCACACACACGCGCAATCAAAAAACAAGCTCCCGAGTGACACACAAGCGATAAAAAACAAGCTCCCGAACGACTACACGCGCAATCAAAAAACAAGCTCCCGAGTGACATTGATGGCACGACACCAATTTGTTCTCCAATTCTCCCAAGCTTAGAGCTAGCAGTTGGGGCAGTTTTTTTTTTTCCCCTTTTAAAAGTTAATATATCTGTAACTTTAACTCATGCAGTCAGTTTTTTTTCCCCTGTATAAGTTATATGTCCTGTACTTAAATAATGCTATCAGGAATGCTCTTAAGCTTCAATCAATGTCTGTTGAGCTCGGCTCTAATGTTCCCAGTGTTCAGTCCTAGAATTTTAGGTGACAGGATTCCAAACCTGCACCTGCCACTAGCTCAATTAAAAAAAACTAAAGCTCTCTTCTGAGGATGTAAAATAGGGGATTAAAATTAAAAATTACCATGGTATGAATTTACTTTTTCGATGTTTGGTTTCTTGGTTTTATTTTTAACCATTTTGCCATCATTCTTCATGCGTGAACAGACACCAAAGAGATTTTAATTCACTTTTCGGCTGAAAGCATGGGAAAACAAGAGATGGTTTTTTAATGTGTCCAAGCGAAAACACCAAGAGGCGGAAATTCCTTGTTTCGTTTTAACACGGATCCTACTGTGGATTTGGCAACATACGCAAGAACATTATTTATATGTAATTCTGTAATTCATTTACAAAAATTTTGATTTCTCACAAATGAACTCTTAAATATAGACGACTCATCAAGCAAAATTTAATGATTCCCAAAAGTTATATCTTCTGAGTAAACATGACTGCATCTTCGCGAAGAATGAGGACCTCACGTAATGAAAGTAGTCTGCAGTGCAAATGAGCTGCCTGACGGTTGGTTATTATTTGTTGTTTCGCTATTTCATTAACATGCTTAAGATTCTCTCGCAATTCTCGTGCCACTCAAGCAATTGGAAGATACATGATGTTTCTAAAAATAACTTTTGATCATTCCCTATTAATTTCGCCTTTCGATCAGGATGAGTTTCATTCTCCCCGTTCCAGACTACAGTACATCTTAGATTGAAACAAAGGATAATTAAAACAGAGGATGGAAATCTTTAAAACGTAACACAGCTAGTAGACAAAGAGAGGTCCTCTTGATTTTCTTAGCGTTAGATATAGCTAAACGAACTGCTCTAACATCATTACTCATGGCTTGGATCAGCAAAGTATGTTGTGTTTTAATTAAACAGTGAATCAATCTTAGAAACAGTGAAATTAATAACAGTGCCGAAGTGTAGACTGTCAGAGAACAGTTTAGACTGTCAGAGAACCAGTTTAGACTGTCAGAGAACCAGTTTAGACTGTCAAAGAACCAGTTTAGAATGTAAGAGAACCAGTTTAGAATGTAAAAGAACCAGTTTAGAATGTAAGAGAACCAGCTATTGTGAGATCTAAATTCTAACGTTAGGAAATTCTCGCTTAGATACAGTGAAAATATTAATAATGCCAAAGTTACTGTAACAGAACCACTTTATTTAGATATCTCAATGATAACGTTACGAACATCTCCCACCCCCCTTGGAAAATTGTTTTCTCTCTCAGATTAGCGTTTTTTCCCTATACAGACTTGCTCTTGATCGACGCTGGGAGCTGGGAGATGTCTGACAGATGAGAGCAACAGACGAGACATTAAACCCGAGCGCTAGACGAGACATTAAACCCGAGCATTAGACGACACATTAAACCCGAGCATTAGACGACACATTAAACCCGAGCGCTGATGAGACGTTGGACCCGAGCGTTAGATGTCCGAGACATTAGACGAGAGAGACCTCTTGGAGTTAGTAGAACTTAACACTGCTGGAAACATGCAGCAACATCACAAAAATATCCTAAGTCTATATATAGACACAGAATATCCTAAACACAGAATATTCCTAAGTCTATATATAGACACAGAATATCCTATGTCTATATATAGACACAGAAACAAGAACCACAACTCTTACAAGTCACTCAAACTGCATGCTCTTTCCTTAGACTGTCCGAAGTCTTGCTTTCTCCAGCACTCAGATTATAGAAAGTACAAAAAACAGATAGACGGTGAGATTTAAGAATATAACATTTCCTGCAAAGTACAGAATCTCTATGCTCACAAAGAAAATAAGGAGACAAATATTTTCTTTTAATCCTGGTTTTTCCAAAAATACCCACTTTAAATTTTCATGTGTACAATATTCTTTCAAGATATCCCCCCCCCCCTCAACGAGGCCGCGTTCACAAAGTAAATATTTTGTTGTAACTCTACAGTTTGAGTCACATGACAAGATGCACAAGAAACAAAGACCGGAGCACACAGAGAAATGAGGTACCTGTTTTCCTCAGGGGGAAGTCCTCGTATTCCCGAGGAGGTGTGAGGCGTAGGGAGGGGAAATTCCCTGGGGAGGGGAGCTTCTGGTCCACTCTGCAAGAAAAAATTACCATCAACATTACGTCAGTATTCTGTGTGTGATGAATCTCAATTACTGTCAACATTACGTCAGTATCATGTGATGAACTCAATTACTGTCAACATTACGTCAGTATCATGTGATGAATCTCAATTACGTCAACATTACGTCAGTATCATGTGATGAATCTCAATTACTGTCAACATTACGTCAGTACATGTGATGAATCTCAATTACTGTCAACATTACGTCAGTATCATGTGATGAATCTCAATTACTGTCAACATTACGTCAGTATCATGTGATGAATCTCAATTACTGTCAACATTACGTCAGTATCATGTGATGAATCTCAATTACTGTCAACATTACGTCAGTATCATGTGATGAATCTCAATACTGTCAACATTACGTCAATATCATGTGATGAATCTCAATTACTGTCAACATTACGTCAGTATCATGTGATGAATCTCAATTACTTGTCAACATTACGTCAGTATCATGTGATGAATCTCAATTACTGTCAACATTACGTCAGTATCATGTGATGAATCTCAATTACTGTCAACATTACGTCAGTATCATGTGATGAATCTCAATTACTGTCAACATTACGTCAGTATCATGTGATGAATCTCAAATACTGTCAACATTACGTCAGTATCATGTGATGAATCTCAATTACTGTCAACATTACGTCAGTATCATGTGATGAATCTCAATTACTGTCAACATTACGTCAGTATCATGTGATGAATCTCAATTACTGTCAACATTACGTCAGTATCATGTGATGAATCTCAATTACTGTCAACATTACGTCAGTATCATGTGATGAATCTCAATTACTGTCAACATTACGTCAGTATCATGTGATGAATCCAATTACTAACATTACGTCAGTATCATGTTGATGAATCTAATTACTAACAACATTACGTCAGTATCATGTGATGAATCTTAATTACTAACAACATTACGTCAGTATCATGTGATGAATCTTAATTACTAACAACATACGTCAGTATCATGTGATGAATTCTTAATTACTGTTAAATCTCAAGTCCTCGTAAAACTGAAGGCATAGATTTCAGATACAGATCGAACCACGTTATCTGGAACTAGATAGGACCGAGAAAAAGCTTCCCGATATCAGTGGATTTGAGAAATAGAAAAATGTAACTGGGACCTCCAAAACAAATCGACGTAGCCATGGTGTTCAAGATATCAGTGCTCAAAATACTGAAGTTCTACTGTGTATATATATATAAATACCTAAATAGACTTTCCTATGTAAGTAATTTACCAGTAAGTACTAGCTTCTTTATAAAACGTCCTCATTGTTTTAAGTTTCATGAATGCCTGGGTATAGTCACCCTCCGTTTACGGCCGACGCACGGTCAGGACTGAACTTACGTCCAATAGTTACTGTTCTTTCAATTAAAGATATAGATAGTAACAAAAGTAATTTCAAAAGCGGCAGTTATCCCCCCCACCCCCCTCTTTGGCAGGGCTGACAATGCCCCTTCGTGTCTGGTCAATTTTACAGCCAGTTTCACTCAGTGTGTAGGTGACCTATCTCACATCCAGCACACAAACCCTCACTACAACTGAGTGTATGTTGTATATTAATGCACACTTCATTTCAAAGTTATACGCGATAACTAAACATAATTACAGTCTTGGCCAAGGATGTGAAATACAACAGTTAACACTGCAGCTGCTTATGGTCCGTGTACTGTTCAGACTGACCTGTGTGCACTTAAACATCCCCCACCACACCACATACTTCCTAATTAAAACAGGAGATGTTGATCTATGTGCACTTACACCCCAGTTTCTCAAGACAGGAGATGTTGATCTATGTGCACTTACACCCCAGTTTCTCAAGACAGGAGATGTTGATCTATGTGCACTTACACCCCAGTTTCTCAAGACAGGAGATGTTGATCTATGTGCACTTACACCCCAATTTCTCAAGACACCCCAGTTTTTAATGACAGATGTTCATTTACTCTCAGTTTCATAAAACGGGTGTGCACTTACTCCCAGTTTTGTATTTGTTAGGCATATATATGCAGTTACCCCAGTTTTACACTTACCCCCAGTTTGTTAGACACTTATCTCCGTTTTACACTTATCCCCAGTTTTGTAAGACACCCAGTTTTACACTTACCCAGTTTTACACCTACCCCCAGTTTTACACTTATCCCCAGTTTTACACTTACCCCCAGTTTTACACTTACCCCTGTTTTACACCTACCCCCATTTCGTAAGACACTTACCCCCAGTTTCGTAAGGCAGGTGGTGAGTTCCTTGCCGCAGCCTCTCGCTGTTTTTTGGTCAGGACAAATTCTTGCAGTCTGGCCTTGACCTCCGAAGAAGCCACAGCACCTTAAAAAGACAATGCACAAAATGTTCCTGAATCTCCTAGTAAGTGACCACTTCTCACCAAGCAAATAGCAAGCTCTCCCTTAATGTCTACAAGGGATTTTAAACATAGATTTGAATTCAGAATCTACAAATCTTCTCCGTATACTTTTTGTATTCAATTATGAATCAATGAAAATCATGTCTATCAACGACTTGATTTTTGATTTTCCTAATCTACATTTACAAATCAAAGAACCTTGAAACTTTGAGCCCTGGCCGGCCCCCAACCTTTTCCTCTGGTCACGTAATCAAGCTTTTCACTGACCCCACAACCTCCAACCCTTGACCCCCTCTGGTCACTCAGTCATGCAATTAGCTTCCCCCATGAACTTTAACCTCTGACCCGTCATACTTTAAACTGCACCATAACCTTAACCTTTGACCTCCTCTGGTCACTCTGTCCTATTCACTGCCCAATAACCTTAACCTTTGACCAGAGGGGAGGGGATCTGGTCACTGTCTTCCTATTCACTGCCCCATAACCTTAGAACCCCCTCTGGTCACTCTGTCTCTGGTCCACTCCATAACCTTGAACCTTTGATCCCCCCCCCTCTGGCACTGGTCTCCTATTCACATGCCCATAACTTTGACCCCCGCTCTGGTCATTGCTTCTCTGCCCCCCCTAAACTTGACCTCTAAACCTCCTCCCCCTCTGGTCACTCTGTCTCTGGTCACTGCCCCCCTAACCTTGACGTCTGACCTCCTTGTATGACTTACTCTGTTCACCGTCCTTTTTATTCTTGATCTGTTCCAGCCTCTCGTTCTCCAGTAGCTCCTTCTCCATGCGATGCTGCTCCTGCATCTTCTTCTGCTGCTCCAGGAGTTCCTGTTGTTTCTGCATGAAGACCAGTTGCTGGGAAATCAAAACAATTATTGATTATCCTGGACAACATCATCAAACATGACACAATTATACACAAGGTACCTTTATCCTGGACAACATCATCAAACATGACACAATTATACACTTATATTACAAATTCTGATTTACGATGTGAATGGTCATGTTTAGATTCCGTCTGATAAACTTAAAAATCTCAATTTCCCCCTACCATCGTCACACTCAATATCTGTAAATAGTTGATAAAATCATTATTTGATTTCTGATCAATATATAACATTTAATTTCAAATTGAATACCTGTACTGCACTCTATCCTACCTTAGGTCTGAACACAAGAACTCACTTCACAACTTACGAATTACACTTGGATCAATCTTGCTTTCTCGAATACGAATTAGTCTAGTGATTGTCTAATAATCCGATACCTTGGGATCAAGTTCAATGCCAATGCAATATTGAACAAAAAATAAAAAAAAAATATAAATAAAATCAAAATAAAAGGGACTCGAGTGACATGTTCTTACATATTAAACTTACAGCCCAGTTACAGTGTCGAGACTAAAGACAGAACTGTGTCAAGGCAGCCTGTTAATATTGCCTTACAACACGATTATTGGATGAAGGTCCTCAGAGAATGCACCGAGTCCCTCGCAATCAAAAACCGACAAAGAGTACACAAAACCAAACTCAAAATCTGCCTGGAGTTTTTATTAGTTTGGCCCCGTCTCTCGTTACTCTCAGTACTTTGATTATTTTATTGGAGGATACATATCTACTAGTCCCCTTCCATTTTTATTTTTTTTAACTTGTTTCCTGCAAGATTCCTGTAGCAGCCTTTTTCCCTTGATTCCTATTTACCTTGATATTGGACTGAGATAAAACACAGCAGGTGGTCGGGACCATTCTTACCTCGCTGCAGGAGAGCTCCATTTCCTGTTCTGCATCTTGTTTGCTCTTTGAGTGCAATAATTACAGAGGAACAGATCAATGATTTATAATTACTACTTCGCCCGGGGAAAAAAGGAATGAAAGATCCTGACATCTAGTGGAATAGGATCAATATTGTTATTGGCTCCAAAAATAGAGCACTAGTCGAGGAATGGATCGGCTATTTATAGAGGCTTCACTACACATCAATCAGGCTTCTGACATTAAAGCTTTTAAGTGATCAGGAAAGAAACTATAGCAACCGTTCAAAGGAAGCTAATTTGGTCTTTATCTGTCCTGAAATAGTGCTGAGGATGTTTCACAGAGGTTTTACAAGGAAATCAATTTGCCACTGTACAAAACAAAAACAAGGACAGCTCCCTCAAGGTTTTTGTTTGGGGTTTTATTGAGGGGGGGAGGGAGGGAAATAAACACGTTATATTTTTGGATTCTTGAGCTCGGACAATTTGGTTTTCTTGATTAAGACGACAAGCTTATACAGATATCTTAGATATTCCACGCACGCTCGCACGCACGCACACAACTTCGCTCACACGCACCCTTGCTCGCACGCATGCAGACACAAAGCTTGGATATTCCACGCTTGCACGCACCCTCGCTCGCATGCAGAACACAAATATATACATTAACACACATACAGCCTAATCAACATCATCAAAACTGTTTTAGAACAATGATTTAAAAAAATTAACCCTTGCTCTATATATACACCAACCCTACATTTTCTGAATGTGTGTGTGTGTAGTGTGTCGATCCCCTCGTTTTGGTTATAATTCTGCTAACTTAATTATCAATATTTCTTACTGTTCAAACTGAATATAAATCCCTAGCTCTACATGTTTATGTACTCGGGTCGGAACACAAATGACGCGCCACTTGTATACATATTAAACTGTTTAAGCCGTTTTGTCCACATTAAATAAACACATTCCAAAATAACTAGCCCACCACAAAGCACTGACAACCCTGGCATGTGTACAAATCATGATGTTCCAGTTTTAGAAAACACGGCCTATAAATAGAAGAATCGATATCTTTTGATCTGCTTTATTTTAAATGACTGTCATTGTGAAACGATTAAATTTCACACGTAGCTTGCAAGTTTCTTTGTTGGAATCTGTATGTATAACCCCAGGGGGGACATACACTTATATTAAACTCTGTGTCCTTAAGACTGGAGCATGTTAGATATAGATATATATATATGATGTCTTTCATAAATAATATTGCAATTGTGCTGTAGCGTAAAAATGTGTTTATAATGTTGCCCGTTAGAGATATAGATAGACACCCTACAATGATTCAATGATGTAATATAGCTTGGTGCTGTAAGTAACAAATGCGATTTAAATGGTTGCCCGTTCAGGAATAGATAGATACCTACATGATATTAATTGATGATTGAACGCCACTAATTAGTCATGCCATATACAGTTGCTCTACAGCTGATGCTATAATGTATGCTGTCTTCTTTTCATATTCCTGACGACTTTTTTCTCTCTATGATGCAGTCACACACTAAATATAGGCTATAATTATATGGGCTGTAGTGGTATTTCTTGACTATTTTTCATATCGTGCGGTGTTTAATTATCCTGAAGGATTATCCTGTTTTCTCTTTTGTTTCATAAGTGAGGAGAATCTGCTCAGTACTGTAACTGTACTTCGTGTATTATGCTTCACCGAAATCTGTCACCAACGAACTTAGTAGTGGGTCTGTTCACGAGCTCAACTCATGGCGTTGCTGTTGTAGTGTTCTATTCGCTGTGCATTACCTTGATGTGCTCATGTGTATCTGTTTGTGTCTGTAGCGTTCTATTTCGATGTGCTATTTACGTTGATGTGCTCCTGTGCTATTGTTGTTGTTGTAGCGTTATATTCGTGTCTATTTACCTTGATGGTGCTCCTGTGCTATCTGTTGTTGTATGTAAGCGTTCTATTCGCTGTGCTATTTACTTTGATGTGCTCGTTGCTACTGTTTGTAGCGTTACTATTTTTCCCAGCTGGTGTATTTAGCCTTGATGTCCCTGGTGCTATTGTGTGTTGTTGTAGCGTTCTATTCGTGTGCTATTACCTTGATGTGCTCTGTGCTATTGTTGTTGTCTGTAAGCGTCTTAGATTCGCGGGTGGCTTTTACCTTGATGTGCTTCTGTGCTAGCCTGTTTTGTAGCGTTGTAGTTCCGCTGTGCGATGATTTAGCTTGATGTGGATCATGATGCTAGCTGTTTGGTAGGTTCTATTGCTTGTGCTCTTTAAACACTTGAATGTGCTCTGTGCATTGTTTGTTGTCTGTAGCGTTCTATTCGTGTGTATTTACCTGAGATGTGCTCTGTGCTGAGCTGTTGTCTGTAGCGGTCTATTCGCTGTGCATTTAACCTTGATGTGTCTCTATGCTAGCTGTTTGTAGCGTCTAAGAATTCGCTGTGCATTTATTTGGATGTGCTCCTTTGTGCTTGCGTGTTGTCTGTAGCGTCTATTCGTGTGCTATTTGACATTGATGTGCTCCTGTGCTAGCTGTTGTCTGTACGTCTATTCGTGCTATTACTTGATGCTCTATGCTGCTGTTTGTAGCGTTCATATTCGCTGTCTATGTTACCTTGATGTGCTCCTGTGCTAGTGTCTGTGATTCTATTCGCTGTGCTGATTTACGTTGATGTGCTCTGTGCTAGTGTTGTCTGTAGTAGTTCTTTGTGTGCTATTTTACCTTGAATGTTGCTCTGTGCTAGCTGTTGTTCTGTAGTGTTTCTATTCGTCTGTGCTATTACCTTGATGTGCTCTGTTGATAGCTGTTGTCCTGTAGTGTTTTTGCGCTGTGCTATTTTACCTGATGTGCTCTGTGCTAGCTGTTGTCTGTGTGTTCTATTGCTGTGACTAGTTGTACTTGATGTGTCCTGTGTAGTATATGTTGCATGTAGTGTTCTATTATTGGCTGTGCTATTACCTTGATGTGCTCATGTGGCTGTTGTGTGTCTGTAAGTGTTCTATCGTGTGCTTAACTTGATTGTGCTCCTGTGCTAGCTGTTGCTGGTCTGTAGTGTTCTTTTGCTGTGCTTTTCTTGATGTGCTCCTGTGCTAAGCTGATTGTCTGTAGTGTTCTAATTACGATGTGTCTAATTTACTTGATTGTGCTCTGTGCTAGCTGTCTGTCTGTAGTGGTTATAATAGTGGTCGGCTATTTACTTGATAGTGCTTCCTGTTCTATGCTGTTGTCTGTAAGTGTTCTATTTGTTGCTCTTTACTTGATGGTGCTCTGTGCAGCTATTAGTTGTCTGTAGTGTTCATATTTGCTGTGCTATTTACTTGTGTGCTCCGTGCTGTATTGCTGTGTACTGTAGTGTTTCTATTAGTGTGCTATTATACCTTGATGTGCTTGTGCTAATGTGTTCTGTAGACGGTTCTATATTCCTGTGCTTTTACTTAAGTGGTCTGTAGACTGTTTTCGTGTCCCTCGTGTAAGATTGCTGTTGATGTTGTAGCGGTCTTAATTCGCTGTTGCTATTACTTAATTGATCCTTAGCTGTTTTTTCGTGCTTCCTGTGCTAGTATGCTGTGCTCGATGTCGTAGCGGTCTTTCGGACTGTGCTATTTGTACTTATGTGGTCCTGTAGTGCTTTTCGGTGCTCTCTGTGCGTAGTGCTGTTGTGTGTCCTGTAGAGTTCTATTCGCTTGTGCTATTTACATTGATGTGCTACCTGTGTAGCTGTATGCTGTTGTTAGTGTTCTATTGTTGTCTATTTAGTAGTATTGTACATTGATGTGGTCATGTAGCTGATTTTCGGCTCCTGTGCTAGTCATGCTGTGCTGCTGCGGTTAGTGCTTATGAACAGCTGTGTGGAGTTCTGCTGTGTTTGATTTTGGCCAGACCTGCATGTACGGTGGGGGTCCGGTGAACATGGTGGTGGGGAGGACGCCCGCTCCCTACCGAAGGCCAGCGTGATGCGTGATTTATAGTAACACACAAGAATTACACCACACGACGGCTCATGATAAAAACGTTTCCCATATATTGTTATGATTTTGTTGTGTTGTTGATTTCTTTGTTCTGTTTTTAATGTAGTTGTATCACATGTTGTTACAGATTCTTTTTGGGGGGGGGGCGGGGGAGGAACACCCCCCACCCCCCCAAAAATGCTATCATTGAGAAATGACTGCATTGTCCATGTTACTATAATAACATATAGAACCAACATTGAGCACACATTCAAAACAACGAGAGGTATTGGTCAAGCTACATCAATGAAGATTTTTAATTTATTACCTTAATCCATTAATAGACTGATGTGCAATTTTGTTGTCGTTTTAGATAAAAAAGCTTATCATGCCAGACCGGCAATGACTCTTTCATTTTCCATGTCATGTAAATAAGAGCTTAATAAAGGCTCAATCAAATCTGTTTTTGGCTTTTTCTTGTCTTTTAAAAACACACGTCATTAAGATACAATGAGGAAATAATCCCTCTCTTCTTTATTTGTATAATTTATAAAGGTGCTTGTTCTCTGTAATTGTAACTTAACAGGAGTAATATAAACAACGATGCGGGAGGGAACCAGCTAAATGAACCATGCACAACAGTACCCACAATACGGACTCAAGACCAGGAATGCGCGCGGTGGAACCTCAATATTAATGCGATGTGATGACACATGTATATCGACCCCCAAACAAAATCGGTCAGCTGTGATGTAATGTACACTGTATATTAGGATTTTATAACACGGAGACTGACTGAAAGGCCTACTTTCGTAACGACCGGTAATTACAATACAATCGTGCTTTATAATTTTTGAATGCTGTATTCACAGACAAATGATGAGGGGATTTTGATGTAAATATAATGCTAAAAGTTGACTGAATGTATTAAATTAAAAACAAATTTTCTAATTTCAGTTGCTTTGGGTTTCTTTATGAGTTAGTCATTTTTCAAGTTATTTTCCTAGTTAATAACATCTTTCTGAATTAAGATTAATTATATTCCTAGGTAGTCATTTTCGAATAAGTCAATCATTCTTGCTCCATTTGTCAAAAGAAAAAAAAAAAAAATAAGACACTGCATTTCAAATACAATGCCACTTGGATCTACTAATGTTTGTCAGCTTTTATGTCTTAGCTCGTCCAGAAATAACTGCTTTGGCTGAGATGATTGTATAGGCAGAAAACGGAAGAAATGGTCACGTTTTAAGAATGTTTGAGAAAACCAAACATTGGCTTAAAAGGGCAACACCAGGTCTAAACACAAAACAACTAGGCTGAACAAAAACCTGGCTACTGGATCCCAAACAACCCAGAAATGCGGAACACAATGGTAAGGGGGGGTGAACCAGTTTAAAACAACAAGAACCAATCAATACCCGCTATATCTCCTACACTGACTGCACTTGCATAAGATAAGGTCGCATTAATTTACCTTCCATCCCCCACAAAGATTTGTTTTTTTCTATAAATACAAATATTACACACCGTTAATTGGCTATGTCGCCCTCAACATGATCGCGGCCCAAAATAACACAAAAAAATAACGCAAATAATTGTTGTAACAGCAAGAACGAAGTAAACAATATTCCATTCATTCCTCATTACTAAGCAAGCATGATAATTCCTTTACATTTTTTTTTCTTCTTCAAATTTTTGATCTAAAAGTGAAAACTAACAAAATGAAAAGAATAATTGAGAATATTTGAACTACCATCTCACCATCATATAACCGATGAAAAACAAACTTATCAGCATGTTTGTAAAATATGATGAACATTTTAAGAAACTTAATTTCTACTTTTATAATTAATGTCTGTTTTTCTTTTTGAAGATTATTATTCTCAGTGATGATATATATTACGTCTGTCAAAGCCTCGGCAAATAGTTAATATAATTATAATTAATATAACCTCTCGTCCCTAACCAGGTGGCTGTATAAGCCTGACTAATGTTACGCATTACTGTACACTTCTTAGACGACTATTAACATAAATAAGTAATCATTAATAAGAGAGCATTCGCTGGGGGAGATCAGTTGTACTTATAATACAGTACAGGAAACATG
>CAJDSM010013897.1:0-20328 GCA_903981925.1 Ostrea lurida | reverse complement strand
ATTACAGAATCGAATACAGTAAATCATTTTTTTCTTCTTTTGATTTTTGATTTTTTTTTTTTAGAAGGGAGGGGGGGGGGTGTGTTTGCTAGGGTGTAAACAAATCCTTTTAGTATATTTCTTACACCAAAAATACACTAAAATTACTGTGAGTAAAGCTCTCTAAGTGATACCCCTCCAACTCCCCTGTAGGTATAAACTCATTCATATCAAAATTTAAAATAAGAGGTGCACAATGACATCATGTAACAAAGAATCCCTGAAAGTTTCATAAAATTCTGTTGAATGGTTTTAGAGGAATAGTGGATGAGAGACGGAGACATACTTGTAAACGGTTAAAAGAATTTTCATTAATCAGTATTCACCCCTTACTGTTGCCCCAAAGGATCACAACATAACTACATTGTAATATGACTGACATGACCTTGCTTTGTTAGTGGTGGGTATATAAGAAATGAATCTTATATTTTTTTGGGTGATGCAGGTATCACCGAATTTTAGACGGTAAAACTCATCAATGCGCGAATAATGTTCATTAGACTTTACTTGTTGTTCAGGTACGTGATCGAAAAATAAAAGGTGTTTAATCAATGAAAATCGGCGCTAGGTGATCACGTGAAATAAAATTAAATGATATAATAATTCTCTTATATTTTTCATGAAATACAATGTATTCATTCTCTATTACTAAAATCAAGCACTCAATCATACACAAGGAATGTGATTCAAGTGGAAAGACCAGCTTTAAGCAGTACTTTCTACGTCTTCAGAGCAGATCATGATATTCTACTGAACGTAATGATGGGATCACATGCAATATTAGACTTTATCATATACTTGGTAGTGGATATGCAGAATCTGCATGGCCTGATATGGATGACGTCACAATCACCCATATCAGCACGCCATGCAAAAAATGCATATCCAATATCTGCACGCCGTGCAAAAATGCATATCTAAGACGTCATAATGGAAAATTACGTCACGGAAGACAAGCCTGTAGAGTTGTAAGTAACATAATCAAAGGCCTGAAGGGCCACAATGGCGTCGTGATTGAGGGATTCAGGCGAAAGACTAATTTAATATCAATACACTAAAGAATGCAAGCATTTTTAACAAAACACATGCACGCATGTGTGCTTCAACATATCAACATTCTGAACTTTTTCACTTGCTTATTTGTAAAATATGACAAAATGTCCATGTCTGTTACTTCATTTTCTTTCACATGTAATGTTAGATTTCATCGGGATTTTCTCTAATAAGACTGTCAACCTCCTCACTTTCACATAGCAATGCATTTAAAAGGATTTTCCTGCTGATGTGAATTGCTCGATCATAATCACAACCATCATCATCCGATGTCATGGGGCAAAAGCATTCATCTACTCACTCGAATGCAATAAAGGACACCACTCTCCGTACTTCATAATTTTGCAAATTTTTTCACGTCAAACATTTTCATATCACAATGGAAGCAAATATAAAAGCAATAAATCATGGTAAGGTTTTTTCCATTTAAATGAGGACAGGATTCTCTTTCGTATGATTTTTCAAGAGCAACCAAGATCAGTGCTTTTGTTTAGACAGATTTTTTGTTTTTCAATAACAAAGTTTCCTTTCGTTGATCTAAATCAGGGCAGGTCAGAAATTCAAGAGAGGTAGGGGGGGGGGGGGCGCAGCATCATATGAGGCAGGAGGGGGTCTGGGGCCGCCTTCAGGCCACCAGTGGTCCAGGGCCTCGCCCTGGACGGGCAAAGCCCCCGGAAGCTCGAGTTTTAGATATTTTGTAGGGCTTAAAATTTGTCTCCGAAGTAATCTTTTCACTCCATATTTCTGTCATTTTCAATCAATAAATTAAAATGACGCAAATTTTGAAGGCTTTTGAATGGAATATACCTTTATTAATTTTCCAGTAAAAAATAAAAATATATTACACTCGATAAATCCGCCCGGTAAAATATGTACATCAGACTTCAATGTGATATTGTTTGATTACTGTTACTGCATTTGTAATTTTGAATCTTGTGTCTCATACATTCTATCAAACTGTGTTAAAAAGAAATTTCCTTTCGTGATCCACTAAATTACAGTCGACTTTTAGACCGAAATTTTATCTACAAAATATTCTATAAAATATTGATTATTAAACTTAATATTGTGGTCATCGGCATTTTACAAGCCAATATTTATCATATGAACAAACGCAAAGGACACGAATGAAAAGTGTTTCCCCTTTTAATTAAATACGTTATTAATGAATTTCAACACAAAAATTTCCTTTTGTTGTTCCTCATAAATTACGGTCTGCTGACTACGTTTACAAACACAAGCACATGTATCTACAAATCCAATCTTCGTGCGTAGAATATGTGTGTCAAAATAACATTGATTATTAAACTAAAATGTGTAACGTCGCATTTACAAGAAAAGAAAACGCAAGGAATACAAATGAAATATGTGTTAATAATTCTAGACGGACGACGCGATTATCGGATATGTTTTCCAAACATATAAACAATCTATAACGTTTTATTAACGATAGTATTAAACACGAATTCTGACAACATGTTTATATATACAAACAATTTACTCGCCCTGTTGGTCTTTAATTTCTCAAGTCAAACTTCACTTCGATCTATCGCCACGCCACCTTACAATCTCGTGGTGTTATGTAATAGTCACTGCGCGCTAGATGAAAACTTCGACAAATCAAGGTTATACGTACATTTTAATTAATTCGGTTTTTATCTTTAATAAATGCAAAATTGGTATGGTGCTTAAATTCTGCCTTTCAATGGATTAAACAACGTACAAAACGTACATATTCCTACGCGTTTAAAAGAAGTTCTGCTTATTGACGAGGCCTCGAAGGGGACACGGACCTGTTCCTACAGTCATACGCAAAGCAGTTTTATTTCATTTCTGCTCATTAGTACATATACAAGACACATATTAAATATATTACATCAATATTAAGATATAGACATCTACTCATAAACAAAGAAATTACAAAATTTGTATTCATTTGACATAGTATCTATATTTTTTAGCACTTGTACAAAACGGTGCGCAGTCAGTGATTTTTTTTTTCTACACGACGACTTATATGGCTGTCGAGCCAGCTCGACGCCATAAAAAAATGCCTTGCTTTACCACGGCTTATTTTAAGCTTGACAGTATATGATAATAGAATATTACATACCAAAATCCACATCATATGCCATATCAGTCCTCGGGCCCATATTCACGTCTGCCTTCGACCCTTGGGCGGATATGGGACCACTCAGGCATATGGCATATGATATGGGATTTGGTATGTAATATTCTCTATGTACTAGTCGTTGTGTTTGCATTGTTGACTTCTTCACACATTTTTTGATAATAGAAGATGTGTTTTTGATATACATTACTTCACCTTTTCATACACGTGAAAGGTAAAAGCTGTATCATCAACCATTGGGACCCGGGTTAAAGTAGGTCCTCAGTACCCCTTGCTTGTCGGAAGAGGTGACTAAATGGGGTGGTCCTTCGGATGAGACCGCAAAAACCGAGGCCCCATGTCACAGCAGATGTGTCGATAAAGATCCCATCCTGCTCAAAGGCCATATGCCGAGTATAGGCCAAAATTTTGCAGCCCTTTACCGGCAATGGTGACATCTCCATATCAAAGAAAAATTCTCAAGCGGGACATTAAACGATAAATAATCAATCAATCAAATGTTATGGCCAAGTTAAAGTTTTTCAAAAGTAGGTGAAACCACATGGTCAAAGTCAATATTAGGTTTAAAAATGTTGGTACTGAAAAAAAGGTTGTGTCACAAGAAATATGGAAGCCCTATCACCAACCATTCAAAAGTATAGTTTTTGCAGACAGACAGATGCCCAGTAAATAAACTCTCAAGAATTATGGAAGGGGGGAGAACACACAAACACACAAAAGGCCCAAGGGCCACATCGCTCACCTGGGTGACCTTGGTCCTTGTGTTGTTCAGCACTTGTGATTTTTTAATTAAAAGAATTTTTATTAATCTTTATTCCCATGAAAATTTTTCACCCCTTAATGTGCCCCAACCTAGCCCCTGAAGATCACAACTGAAACTGAATTCACACAACACATATATGCTTCATCACTAATATGACTAACATGACCTTGCTGTTCTGGTTAGGATGATTTGTACCAAGTTTGATTCAAATTGGCCCAGTGGTTCTGGAAAATAAGTATGTAAAACTTTGATCCCCTATTGAGGCCCCACCCTACTGACGGAAGACATGATCTGAACAAACTTGAATCCTTGTGTTATACAAATTTGATCCCCTATTGTGGCCCCACCCTATCCCCAGGGGCTATGATTTTTATAAACTTGAGTCTGCACTATGCCAGGCATATGTAAATTTCAACTTTTCTGGCCCAGTGGTTCTTCATCAGATTTTTTAGATGACCCCACCCTATTTTTGCATTTTCTTAATGTTCTCCCCTTTCAAAAGGACGTATTTCATTGAAGAATGCTTTATGGCAAATTTGAATGAAATTGGAAGTTATAGAGAAGTCAAAAATATTAAAAGTTTATGGACAGGCAGAATGATGGCAGGAGAGCTCAATTGAATCTTTCGCTGAGGTGAGCTAAAAAGGTGATGACATAATATACAATTATTTAATGTCTGATCAGTCAATAGACCAGAATATTTTTCCCAAGGTACTGGGAGCAGCTCGATGCACGTTCTATTGCCCGAGGCACAAGCTGAGGGCAATAGAACGTGCATGTGAGCTAAGATTCCCGACATAACCGCAGCGGGAAAAAATATTCCAGTCTATTGACTGATCAGACATTAAATAACTGTTTTATTACCTAATTACATGTATTATGTTTGTTAGTGCTTAAATTTTTAACGTGGAAAGTATATGTACACATGTAAAATGCATTTTTAAATCATTGTAAAATTTCCATTAATTCACATATTGACTATATCTTACACACATATGACGTAACATTGTCAGAAGTCTTATTGACATTAGCAGAACTAAAACAAAAACAACGCAGACTAACAAGTTGCATTTACGACGGTCATTAGTTATTCAATTGCCATCGTAGAATTCTCCCAATCAATATTTCACCCGGTAAATATAGATCGCCGCTCAAATTCAAAAATACTATTGACGCAGGTCCAATAACACACAAAAATAGCGAATTATATTATATTCTATTAAAATATACAACAAAACCCTTCAATTAGGATAAAAATAATGTGCATTAATCAACGAATGTGCTAGTTGCCCAATGATTTAGTACGAAAATTACAAAGTGCATAACGACTTTGATCTTAATGTGAGTGGCCTTCAAATGATCATTCTAAAATGAATAATGATACCAAGTTTAATGATGATGTAGCATATGCATGTATTTTTGCATGGCCACTCATAAAAAGACTTTAAAACATTCAAATTTCTTTTGTCAAAATAAAATATCTGAAATGTCATTTTAGTCGTTTTTCAGATTTGGACCGATTTTTACAATACCTGTAAGCTTCTCTCCTTTCCAAATTGATCTGAGCATGAAATGTTGCTTTACCAAGTGCTACAACTGCTCTGCTTGTTTCACAAATTCTTTCCGCCATCTTTCTTGCCTATGAGGAGTAAACGTGATACTTAGTAGTGCTGCATTGATTATCCTAACCACCATGTTAGCTCAGAGACAGATAATATTATTTTGTGATTGGGAGCTTCAAGATTTTGCGCTGACAGACCTAAGTCATTACAAATGGTAAATCTGTAGTGAAAGCCTTGGGTCTTTCAGGCGAAATAACAAACATAGAGATCCTGTGTTGAAGTCCTGTTTTATGGTAAACATGACAATTCAGGTTACAGTAAGGATTAAGGTCCCATGTTATGGTACGGATTAAGATCCCATGTTACATGAAGTCATTATTGTCAATGAGAAAATGCCAATATCATGTATTCAAAATTTAGCATGATTTTAGGCTATATAAGAACTGCTTGGTGTGATCATGAATAAGTGCTACAAATGTGTGTTATGTAAATTAATCATGCATTAATGTACTTTAAAACTTCCATACATTATTTGAAGATCACAATATTTTGAATTAAAAACACTTAACAAATTCAAACTTTAAACAAAGAAGCCAGTCAGAGCTACCATTTTACCTCATTATCTAGCTGGTCATCTGGGACAACTTGACTAATCAAACCATGAAGAAGTGCATCTATAAATAGAAATGCAATCCTTTTGGTTTTGGATTATGATTACTTATCAAGCTGTAATCCTGCAAAATGGGAGGAGAGAGAAAAGCTGCTAACAAAATATGAGAGAACAATATCTAACTTTCTACACAACAAATTTTACATTTTTTGTTTGTTTTTGAAAATACGATCTATTACCTACCTTGGGCAGAGATAGGGTGTCCGGTGAATAGCATCTCCATAGCAACCTTTCTTGGCACTGCCCTTCCAACAGCCACTGCAGAGTGACAGAACAACCACACTGACTATCAAAACATGTATTATCCGGACCCACACACTCTTACAAACTGTAATATTTACCAGACAGACAGACCAACACTTGCCTACAAAATTATATAAATACCTAGAACAAAGCATCATTGACTTCTACAAATTATATAATACCAGAAGACACACTGATCTACAAATTACATTAAATACATCAGAACAGAACAGACACAGATCTAAAAATGTTATACAATACAGAACGAGCCAACACTTGACTCTACAAACATATATCCGAACAGACAAACTGACTCTACAAAACTATAATCCAGAACCAGAACGACCAACACTGACTCTATCAAAACATGTAATATAATACCGACAGACCACAGTACTCTACAAAAATGTATTATAAGACCAGAACAAGAACGACCAACACTGATCTTACAAAACATTGATATATAATACAAAAACGACACAGACTCTACAAACGTATATAAATACAACAGAACAGTACAACTTCTTACAAACTATTTGATATTAATTCCCACAAACCAGAACAGACCAACACTACTCTACAAAATACATGTATATAATACAACAGAACAGCCCACTGTAAAACATGTAGCTAAATACAAACAAACGACCCAACACTGATTCTACACAAAATACTAAAACCAAAGAACAGACAACCACTGACTTACACATGTTACTATCATATACCAGAAGTACAACAACGACTTGCAACATATTATAAATACAGAACGAACAGAACCAACACTATCTTACAAAACATTGTATATTACATACAGAACAGAAGAACCAACACTGACCTCTTACGAATTACATGTACATAATACCAAACAGATTACGACCAACATACTCTACAAAATGATTATATAATTACCCCGAACAGACCAACCACTACCTGCAAACATGTATATAAATACCAGAACAAACAGACCAACACTGACTCTACACACAACATTTGTACAAATACCACAACAGAACAGACATACACGACTCTACAAAACGTGTGTAATTACCGAAAAGATCACAACACCTCTGCAAAACATGGACATTAAATACGGAACAAAAGACAACACTGCTCTACAAACATTTAATAAATACCAGAACAGAGCAACATGACTTACAAAACATGTTATATAAGATACCAGACAGATCAACCTGACTTCTACAAAACTTATAATTTACCAGAACAGTACCAACACTGATCTACAAAATGGTATATAAATACCAGACAGCACCACACTGACTCCTACCAAAATGTATGAAAACGCAACGACCAACCACGACCTACAACATTGTATATAAAATACAAACAGACCAAATGACTCTACACAAACTATGTAATAAATACAGGACAGAACAGACCAACATTGACTCTACAAACATGTAACATAAAATAACCAGAACAGACCAGACACTGAACTCTACAAAATGTATTAAATACCAGAACAGAAGACCAACACTGACTCTACAAAAACATGTCAATAACTTACCAAAAACAGACAACAACTGATCTTAACAAATTGTATTACTTTACCAGAACAGAACTATAACACTACTTGGCAAACATTGTAATAAGAACCAGCATAAGAACAGCAATTGACTTAAAACATGACATACATGTGAATACTCTCACCCTTTTGGGGATACTACCTTTTTAGCATCTACGAACCTCAGGCGTGTAACAGTTATCTACCCCCCCAAAACAAAACTTTGTTGTTCAAAGGTGAGTTATGGCAACTTAGTTCCCTTTAAATTTATATGAAAGTTTATCAACTAAAAGCAAATGCTCAATGTCAGAAGTACGTCAAGAGAATCCTCTACATTATTAAGAAATGCACATCAAATTGAACACTTAACCTGCTGAAACTTTGATTGTGACACTTTGATATATTCTTGTAATAATATATAAACAATATATAAAGCTAGTATCTTTAAGGCTATTTAGGCCTTTATTACCGCAAATCATTGCATTATAAAAAAAAATATCACTAAATCACCCCCATCTCACCTCTTAGTCGGCAAAATCTACTCATAGCATGATCGGATCTATTCAATGGTATGTTGTGTAATTAAATACCAGAACAGAACAGTATCCAACACTACTTTTTACAAAACAGATACATAATCCGATACAGAACAAGACCTACACTGACTCTAACAAACATGTACATAATACCGAACAGAACAGACCAAGCATACTACTCTTACCAAACACATTGTACATACTATACCAAACAGAACGCTACCAACACTGACTCTACAAAACATAGTACTTAAAACAGAACAAACAGTACCAACACTGACTCTACAAAACATGTACATAAATACCAGCATGAATCAAACCACAGCCTGAAACAAACCACATGCAGCCTTACCAACACTTTTGAAAATTTGTCATTTTTTGCCCCATCCCTAATGCCCCTGGGGTGCAAGAGTCCTGAAATTTATAATTGATTTCATGTTCCCCTTGTCCCAAAGATGCTTCATGCCAAATGTGAAAAGAATTGGAATGATAGTGATCAAGAAGAAGAAAAAGATGTTCAATTGTTAACACATTTCATCATTGACCATTTTCACCCCACCCTACTACCAAAACCCTACCCCTAGGATCATGTTTACATTGATCATAAAAGGCTCCCTGCTCATTCTAAATAATTATTCATTTACTTTCAATTTAATGTCAATAGCATTAAAGAAGATGCTTTTCAAATGTTTTATACATATAAACACCATGTATCAAGTTTGGTCCCACCTTGGGGTCAGAGCCCCTATAGCTACCCCAGAGATCACCAAATCTACAATTTTTGTAGAGGTCTTCCTGCACGATGCATTTGGTAACTTTTTGGCAGTTCTTGCCCCACCCCCAAGGTGTGCAAGAGTCCTGAAATTTATAATTTGTGTGCCCCTTGTCCGAAAGATGCTTCATACCAAATTTGAAAAGAATTGGATTGGTAGTTATCAAGAAGTTAAAAATATTCAATTGTTAACGGATGTCGCACGATGCATGATGATGGACGAAGACCAATTGCAATAGGTCACCTGAGTTTACTCAAGTAATCTAAAACAAGATTTATGTCTTTCAGTTCAAATCATATATAGGTAACAATAATTTCATATAATTTTGATGTATTACAGATGTTTTGATTGGACTAAATTAAAGCTAAATGTACATCAATGAATCCAAAATTGTGACATAATAATACGTGCCTGAATACAAATAACGTAATGTACAGAAACTATTCATGTTTTGAAATTGTGAATATAATGACAAAATTGGATTT
Organism: Ostrea lurida; assembly: GCA_903981925.1. Taxonomy (NCBI): domain Eukaryota; kingdom Metazoa; phylum Mollusca; class Bivalvia; order Ostreida; family Ostreidae; genus Ostrea; species Ostrea lurida. The sequence goes on along the minus strand of CAJDSM010013897.1, from coordinate 10,551 downwards.
ATGCTTTTGAAGAAGAATTTATTGATGTGTACAATCTGGACATTTCACTCACAAACTTAAAAGTGCTTACAAATCCATAAATTTTTCAAAAAGAATTTTTAATGCTATATTTTTTTCATAAAAAGTGTAAAATATATTGTCTGTCTGTTTGTTTTTCAAAAAAATGATCCAGAACACAAGTTCCCTTGTCTATTAAAGACTTGCTTGGCAACATACAAATGAAGCAAGTCTGTCATATGGTATAACTTATAGAACATTTTAACCATGATTTTGTTGTGGTGTTTGTTTTTTTTAACAATCTTTCATTTACCCTGGTGTGGCAAATTTGGCACTTTCTGTAGCAATGGCAATATCACAACTGGCAACTAACTGGGCACCTGCTGCTGTGGCTAAACCTGGCAAAAATAAAAAAAATACGCATTTTCTTAAATGTGGTTCAACAGAAAATGACTCTTTGTCATCAACAATCCTGGGAAGCAAAAATATACTAGTAACTAAGAATACATGCATGTGCCAATGTAAACTAGTATTCTGAAATGAAATATCAGACAATTCTTTACACTCGTACATTACAAATTACAAACTGTAACTCATTATATACACCTGCAAACAAAAAATCTGTTCATTATCCAGGCGTTGCGGAAGGACGGACAAGGGTAAATCTTTATGCCCCGACTAATATGCGGTGGGAGCATAATAAAAAAAAAAGGTTTAGAAATATAATAACAAGAGCCCACAGACTAATCAGTACCTCTGAGTATCATAGCCCATGGAGGGAGTAACCACTGCCTCTAACCAGTCACCGAGTAATCAATAGCCCATACAGTCAGCTCACAGCCTTAACCAGTCACGTGAATTATCATGAGCCCATGACAAGGAGTCTCACAGCCTTAGAACAGTCACCTGAATATCATAGCCCATACAAGGGAGTCTCACAGGCCTTAACAGTCACTGAGTATCATAGCCCATACAGAGGAGTCCACACAGCTTACCCAGTCACCTGAATTAGCATAGCCCATACAGGGAGCTCACAGCCTTAATAGCACCTGAGATATCATAGCCATACAGGAGTACCACAGGCCTTAACCCCAGTCACCTGAGTATCATAGCCCATACAGCGAGTCTCATACTTTTGTTTACATGTTATATGAATATGATTCCGAGGAGAAAATGAAAGTTTGAAGCATAAAAATCATTCAATATTCCTCATCTGCAGAGGCCATGAATTTCAAATTTTGGTAGAGGGCTTTGTGGAAATCAAAGCAAGCATTTTTGTTTTTCTCAAATATAATTTACTGGTATACCGGTATATAAAAGTAGAGAAAAATTTTCAAAGGTTTAACACATCCTTGCTTTATGGCCACATTGGTTCCACCCTTAGGCCTCAGACCCCCGACCCAGGGACCATGAATTTCATAATCTTGATAGAGGGCTTCATGGACATGATCATGTGTTTAGTTTTGTTGAATATAATATAGAAGTAGAAAATAAGATTTTCTAATTTGAAATACAGTTTTAATATATGGTAATATTGACCCCGCCCTAGTGCAGGAACCCCTGTCTCAGGGGCGGAGAAGAATTCATGGACATCATAATCATGCTTTTAATTTTTCTTAAATAAATAATGATTTCTTAAGATTTAATACATGTTCACTATATGGTTATACTCATGGCCTCACCCTTGGGTCTGAATCCCTGACCCCCACCCTAGGGCCTGAACCCCTGTCTCAGGGGCTGAGAAGTAAAAGACTTCATGGACATCATAATCATGCTTTTAGTTTTTCTTAAATACATATCCAAGTAGCTATAGAGAAAATGATTTCTTAAGATTTAATACATGTTCACTATAATTATGGTCATATTCATGGCCTCGCCCTTGGGCCTGAACCCCTGACCCAGGGACCATGAATTTTACAACAGGTGACCTAAAATGGTTTCAAAACACAGCCTGTCTTTTTAAAAATACATGTACTTCATTTCTATAGTAAGCCAAGTGCTGATCATGTGAACGTCTTAATGGCACACCACATGCTATTTTACTCTTGTCTGACAAGTCCTTATTCCTATATCTACAATCAAAACTTAAAAGAAACGTAAAATCATGAATGCAGTTGCTAATTCTTTCCAACCATGTGTAAAGACATGCTCAATGCATACAAAATCACAAAATATACAACATTAATAAGGCCAACCGAAGATGTCTGAGAGCTGAATCAGTCAAGAATGCAGATTATTGGAACTTACTATTTCATCTCAGATTCCATTGCTGTTTTAATATTTAGCATGTTCAATGAGATATCTTGTTTTCTGTGTTAGCTTAATGGGTAATTTTTCAGTGAACAGTATCAGATATTATGTGAATTCAGGCACTTGGTATTGCTTTTCTATCATGCACAAAGCTTGATTACCGTATCCCTTATCAAAAATTTTGCAAAAACCTATGGGGTCACGAGGATAGAACTATCTTAATACAGGATTATTTGATTTCAATGTCTTCATTGAAAATATTTCACGTAAATTATTCAATTTTGAAACTCCTTTCACAGAGTTTAAAAAATTGTTGAACATTAAATGAGCAGAGGGACTCTGACCTTGATTTAAACATTCTGGGTAAGAATCTTCTGTCTACATCTATGAGATTATCACAATTTTAAAAATTGTGTAAATGAACAAAATTTTAAGAAGCAGATTGGGTGCACAAGGACATTATACATTTGCTTAACAGATAAATTCTTTGTATGATGCACAATGATGAATAGTTAATTCAAATTAGAACTCTATAATATTGGTGCAATCAACATATAATGGTTATTGCCTGTGTACATAAAAATTAAACAATGCTCTACACAGTGAATTTTACTGACTTTAACTATTCCAAATCTATACCTACCAGATACAGCAGCTATCACTGGAATAGGCAAATCCTGTTCAATAAAAGTTAAAATCAAATTACCAAACAAGATGTGTTTGTGAAACACTAATGCCCCCATATTCCACAATCCAGTGGAAGGGGCTTGTCATAAGGATTATGAATGTGAAATATGAAAGGTCTATTACTTACCATTCAAGCAGTCCTCATACAAAAAAAATATACTAACTAATCAAATCTGATTAAAATCCGCTCCTTAGATCCGCTCACTTAGATCGCTACACTAGGCCTAGTGTAGTGATCTAAGTGAGCGGATCAAAGGAGCTGATTTTAATCTGATTGCTAACTAATCGTTAGTGATGGGCAATCGGTTTGAAATCATAATCGATCATCGGTTTATAATCGGAAGTATCAAACTGATCAATTATCGATTAATACATTTTTTACCCTTATTTTACCCTTTGTTGAAATATTTCTGGGTGAAGACTAACTTCTGCGTGTTAACTAGAGCTTGCCATTTTGGAATAACAAAAGACGGAATAAATCTGGCTAAGCTATCCGCTATTTTATTTCTGGCTCTTACAGACTTTCGATTCAATTTTTAACTTAAATTGGAATCGGAAAGAATCGATCATCAGCCCATCACTACTAATTGTGATATATATCTATGACACTAACCTGAATTAGAGACATCACCTCTGAACAAGTCTCAAATACTTCTTGATGGTACTTCCTACCTTGTTTGCTAGTCTGTAAGTAAATCACTTTACTGCAAATGATCAAGACAAAACAGAAGACACTTATCATATTACAAAAAAAAAATTCCCATAATTTACAAGCAGTACAGGTACTATGTACAGAAATAAATTTACAATACATCCACACTTCGGATTCCCTGAATCAGTTTTGCTGCGGACAGTCAAGTGATCATCAGCATACTGAGTCATTCACTTTACAAAAAATGTAGTTTATGGATTATTTTACAAACCAGTTCCTTCAGATCATGGCCTGATGACCAGACTGGGCCTTTAGAACTGAGGATAATCACTCGTAAATCATCTACCCCTGTACTAAGGCTGTCATGTAAGGCTCGGAGCATGTTGAGTGACAATGCATTTCTGACAAAGTGAAACATTAACAAAATAAATATATATATGATAATTCTGAGTATAATTACATCAATTTAGCAAAATTATTCTTAATGTATATTCAGTAGATCTAATTGTATTGCAGATGAAATTCAATTTGGTAAATAAATACATACAAGCTAAATTCAATTTGCCAATTATACCATGCTATTGTACAATTGACCACTCTCTTATCCAGTGTATACATACCTCTTCTTGGGGTCGTTCAGCTGTATAGTTCTAATACCTTTCTCGTCATCACAAACTTTCGTAAAACTTTCAGCATTGCTTTGTGATGCATGCCTAACAATACTGAAGTTTGGTTTAAACGCTGCCTGTGGAGGGAAAAAAAGGGATGTCATTTCAATATCTTTTATACATCTATAAGTTTGCTTATCAGATTAATACATGGGCTCGGTTGACAGATATTGAATTATTGTATCATGTGTATATGATGGGTAGCCAGATGTTTCGGCCCATGGGACACTCGGCCCAGCTGCTAGTGTGGATGGCCCAAGACGACTCCAGGACGTAATTTGGAGTATCTGAGAAATTCCGCTGAGCTGGTCTTACTATACAAGACGCTTTTGCGAGGTAACGTAGTTGTGAGAAGACGAGGTCGCTGTCAAGAGTATTGAGGGATATATGCCGATTTAATTCCAACTGTTATGGGCCAAAGTGTCCATGGGGGTCCGGAAACGTCTTTGGGGCGAAGTGTCTGACATCATATATTGTAACAGGATACACCATAATTTTTTTTTTTTTTTTTCTTTTTGTGGATTTTATTCTATAATATGACGTGGTTGGGTGGAAATATTTACTATAGGCCTAGAACCAGTACAGATTTATTAAGACGGACAGGAGTTTCATTAAGCATAAGCACTCCCCATGTAATGTTTGTGAAATGATGAAGGTCCTATCGCCGTTATTATACTATAATGAAATAGGTAATTTATGAGCGTATGATAACGTAGGGGGAGGACTTTCATCATTACAAAATTCACATGGGGAGCGCCTATGATCAAACTCACCTCTGTTAACTTATATTCAATTTAAACCGTCGCTAACAGTAATATGTAAATAAATAATATAGTATATTATATAATAATAATAAATCCGCGTATTTACTTGACATGACGAAGTTATCCCTTTTCCAACACTTTTAAAAAGAGAAAGTGAAAGCCGCAAAGCCATCCTCTTGCATAGCCTGGTCCCCTGGCTCCTGACTAAAGGCAGTAGACGCGTAGCTTGGAGCATGGGACAGGGAACCAGGCTATCCTCTTGCACTCACTCGGATCTTCTCGTCCCTTCCCCTCAGTATTAAGCGAAACGACTGCATGGATTATAAGCGTTCTATGATAAATGCAGAGAGGTCTCGGGGACATGCCTACATGTTTCGGAACTTTTCTAGCTTTTATATTCTCAAAATATGAAAGTATCAGAGGATGATACACAGCAACGACAGTGTTTACAAATGGCGGATACGGCTAAACAGTGTCTCGCACTTTGTTGAATGGTGACAGCAAACAGAGAGACAAAAAGGGTTGTTGGGTTGTTGGAGTGGACATACTACTAAATCAAAATGAAGCTAATGATCGTTATTGCTTTAGCGTTTTGCATGTTTTCCCTTGCTGATTGTGATCTTGCAAGTGAGTATACTTTTTGATCGTATTGTATTGTGAGACAATCACATTGATTATTTATTCAAAAGACAAGTTTTATTTAGTAGATAAGATGAGATAAATTTATTCAATAAAAAAAAAACATATGGATTATGGATTATGCAACGTTTTTTCAAATACAGACAAGTACTAATTATTCATGAAGTACTGGTAGTTGGTGTATGGATATGAATAGCGTACTGTCAGTGATAATGATACAATATTGAGAGTTGATTTTCTCTACAAGTATATCGATGAAACAGTAATAATGATTACAATAATAATGGTGACTGACATTCCCAACAAGTTACTTAATTGTGCATCACGATTTATTATTATCCAATACAATTATTGAATAATGATAAAAGAACAATGGTGAAGTAAGTGAATTTTATCTAAAGTCAGCACAGTTTTATATTTAACAATCAAAAGCTTGCTTATGTGGGCTCCGTGCATAGCCATTTAGTTTGGATACATATTGTATTCATTTTCGTAATGACTATTTTTTATGATGGAAATTTTTTTTTCTTCACCTGATTTATATCATAAAGTATTGAATTGTATTTATAGCGGAAAGTGATGCCTATGCAGTTGAAGTCATCATCTATCGCCTTACAACTGACACGGTTTGTAGTTCCCTACAGATTATTAAACTAAATATGCTACACGATGATGTATTTATTTTAATGATAACTTATTTAACGTTTAATATATTGCAGTCTTAGATAATTAATCAGTTAAGAAATTACATGCAAGCAATTAATGCATCTATCTCTTTATACAGTGGACAGCAAATGGCATGGAGACAACATTAGCTGGGGCAGTGTCTTCTGCAGCTAATACATACTGCGAATCAAACACTGCTACATGTGGCCTGACGACTTGTTGCACTTCAGTGTAAGTATCATTTTATGCTTGCTTTAGTTAACCCATTGTGAACATCATTTTGACATGTCTGTCTCTCTAATGTTCTTGTAGCCAGATAGTTCTAATCACTATAGCAACATACTTCAATGTGTTTCATGATAAGAACCTTACAACTTCATTTTAAGGAAATACTTTACACTTTATGTAAACAAAAACTACATTTTTTAATTCATGGTGATTCTTTGAATCAAGACAATGGGCTTAGGGTGGGTGTAACCGGTCAACAGGGGATGCTTACTCCTTCTAGGCACGTGATCCCATCTCTAGTGCGTCCAGGGGTCTTGTTTTGTATTCTATTTGGGAATTATGAGATTGATCACTGTATGTTATCTTTGCCTTTACTTTGAAGATCAGAACTATCAAATAAAAAAAAAAATGAATGGAGATTTAGACAAAATGATTAATTTGTGTACTAGACAGATAAATGATGAACATGATATTGCTTTCCTTTATTTAGTTCTATCAGTTTCAAAGAGACAGATGTTGGAAAAGTGTCTGGATATCCACAAAAAGACTTGAAAAATCTCAAACACAAATTTTACCTCAAATTCCCAACTGGATTTACTGCATCCAACTCCTCTGTAACGGAATTTGTTGTTGTGAATTCAGCTGTGTATGGTAAGTACAGTATAGTGCTACAGTCCCTGAAACGTTCTACTTTACCACACGCACGGTGACCGCACGCAGAGCGAACGATGACCGCACAGAGAACGCACGGTGACCGCACGCTGAACAATGAATGAAAAATGACTAAATGCACAGAAAAATGATAAAATATAACGTTTCAGGGACTGTACAATTATAACTGGCATTGTAGTGTTTCAACATTATCTTTGTTTCCAAGGTTTGTGATTATCCTATTGTATATTAGTGCTATGTTTAATGATTATCCTAGTTGTATAGTGTATATATATCTCAGGACCATTAGACAAAAGGAGATTGAACCCACTAGGAATATACACTCTATATTTTGTTTAATCTTCTTTAGAAATCTTGCGAATTGCAAGGACGACTTTCCATACATCAACTGGCTACTGGATCACATGGGCAGATGAAACATACTATGGTGTTCCAGCTACCACTCAGGAAAATCAAATCATCATTCCAATAGCATTTGTTGTTTTGTTTGCTGTCATATTTTTAGCGATTGGACTTCATTTCTGGAAGTAAGTAAATGCAGTGTACATGTTTTATACTGTAAATCGAGGGTGTGAAAAAGCAATCAGGCAGATATATATATATGTATCAAATTGATGTCTTGTTTGACTCTCATTTTTCATGAAGTTCACACTTCATATCATTCGCAGTAAAAAGAAGCAAAATGAAATCCGCTTGAGGAAGAAAATTGATGATAAAAAGGCAATGAAAAAAGCTATGGTGCAACCCACATATAGAGTGGACCCTGATATCAAAGACATTGACGATGAGCAAGCGGAGAAGACGTAAGCTGCACCCTTATGGGATTTTCCATTTTCCTTTTTTTTTTTTTTTTTGATTTTGCATTTCTTGCACTCTTTGATGTAGTGTCAGTTTGTATTAAATTTTCTACCGAGAATGCAAGGGAGTTGTGTTCTGATTTGTTTTATCAGAGTAAAGAATTATGACTGTGCTAAGCCTAAGTGAGAAGTATAAAGATGGAAATAAAAAACATTGAATGTAATCATATTTTTTATTTCAATTTTATATAAAATATATTCCCATTTTTGGAAACCTGCATTATAAGCATTACCTGTATATGTTAATATACATCAGTATTGAAATCTAAGGGATATTACCCTGTAGGTATTTCCAAATATGTCATACATGTAGGTTCCAGAAATCTTAAACCAATTATTTAACTCTCCTAAAATAAATTGTTTTTAATGTCAAGAAACTTTTATATTAATTGTTTACATGCTATATGTAACTTTTCAGATAATAAAAAACTTTAATTTATGTCAGAGAAGTCAATAACTTAATAGGGCTTTCATGACTATCAAAAATTAGCCATTAAAAGTTAAAGTCTCCTGTTTTTTAACATTGCATGACTTTTGTATACATTGAAAAGACGCTATTATATATAGTACAACCTCTATAATTTTTCTTCTTTCACTTAGATTGAACGGAACTAATAGAATCGTGTTAACACCCACAATTCGGCAAGTAAATTACACCCTGTAGTTTTGCTGATCATATTCAGACATGTATCTTAAGTTTTTGAATCCTTAGTCTCATCTGCATGGATAGAGAATTTATAAGCGATGTAGTTTATAAGGATCTAGGGCATGTCTCTCGTTCTTTCTTGAATTGTTATGATTAGATTTATTAGAAATATTATTGAAAACTTTTTTGGTAATTAAATTATAGAAAAAAAATTATGATTGACATATTTTGATAAAGTTTGAGAATGAAAGAATGAGGGATATAGCTTGAAATCAAAAGATTCTAACTCTATGCACTCAGCATTCTTTACTGAAACACCCTCACTTCTTTGCTGCACACGAAATCATTTAATAATTTACCATTTATTAAAACTAAGATCGATATTTTCATTCAAATCAACATTTCACCATTCATGTTTCGCCAGAATTCGGAATGCTAGCGCTCTTTTATATAATCCCATCCCAATCAATGTACGGCATGTTTACAACAATTGCTTTCTATTCCTGAATATACGCGAGGAATTTATTATCGCAGAATTTATAGAGAGTCATCACTCACGAAATAAAATAAAGTTTCTCACAACATGCATTTAAAATCTCGACAGTCTATTCGTGAATTTATGTTCTCGCGAATTGATGCCTATGAGTCATTTCGCGATGTTGCTCGCGTAAAATAAGAAATCTACATCCTACAATTTGATAGTCCCTCCTCTTAGTCAAAATAAGCTCCTGGTTGGAATTTCCAGACACCGGGATAAACCTTTGTGAACGAAATGACCATCTTTGTAAATTATATATTAATATTACTGGACATCATATCGTGACATGTATGCTAGGACCATTAGACTACGCGATTCCGTATTTGTCTCAAACGGAAATACAAGAAACATGTATCTTATTCTCGCTAACACCTGTGGAAATATATCTACCATCACAATGTTGAAGTTTTTCGGAAATGTTACCCTATGTTAGAGGTTACCGACTTTTCAGTGTATGTTCGTATAGCCTTGACGAAGCGAAGATGGGTCACAGCAACATTCGTGTACTAGTTCCAAATGTACACAAATGTTCTTTTTTTATGTAATATTATCACATAACTTAGGCTTCATTTTCACGATAAAATGAAACATCATGTCACATGATACGATATAATAGATCTACGTGATTTAATTCAAATTTCAGAACAGTTTCAAGTTCCATGGCAATCACAAATGTGAATTTATAAAAAAAGAAAATCAATTTTACTATCAATGTGATGGGTACTTTACTCATATGTATTTCAACATACTTTGGCTGAAGGATGTTAGAGGAATGAATAAAGTAACCCACCGCATCTTGCACCCTAATGCAATATAAAACATGTCTTATTTCTTAAGGTGGCCCACTACATCTGGGAAAAGTTTCTCAAAACAGCACGATATGATTTGATTATGAAAGATATGCTGATATATAATATTTATGCAACGGTTGCACACATACAACTCAAAGGAGTAGGCCCACGAAGGCTGGAAATCATGCCTGTAATGGTAAAATTAAAATGAAATTTCAAAATTATATTTCTCTGCAAAAGATGATAAACCATGTATGATAGTTTATCAGGGTGGTAAAATTTTGGAGTTTACATTGGTGTATACTAAGATTTAATGCCCCAAACATCCTAAATATATCATCAAATGCAAAAATTTGCTTAAAATCGCCACGTTTTTGTGATAAAAACGAAAATTCGTTATAGAGCACAGGCTTGGACCAAGAAGATGTTATAAAAATTCGAACATTCCTTGCATCATATTTAAAGTGACAAAAAATAAATTTGGTCCAAGCCTGTG
>CAJDSM010013896.1:68147-90696 GCA_903981925.1 Ostrea lurida | reverse complement strand
CTCACTCTCCTCTCTCCCTTCACGAACTTCTCTCACACACCACTCTCCTCCCTCTCACTTCCCTTTTTCTTTTCTCTCACTCTCTCTCACTTCCCTCTCTCTCATTTTCCTTTTTCTCCACTTTCCTATCTCTCAATCTCTCTCGCACATACCTTTCTCTTCTCACTTTCCCTTTCTCTCCTACTTCCCTCTCCCCCTTCTCTCTCTCACTTCCTTTCTCTCTTTCCTCTCCCTCACTCACTTCCTTCTCATGATCTCTCTCATTTCCCTCTCTCACTTCCCTCCTCTCACTCTCACTTCCCTTCACACTCACTTCCCTCTCACTTCACTTACTCTCACTTCCCTCCCTCTGGGGATCATTCTCCTTCCCCTGGGGGAAGGCTCATCTAGAGCAGGGAACCCCCAAGGAAGTCTCACTCAAATACACTGAACAGCAAATTTGTGATAATTTATTTTCATGATTGTTATTATAATTGCAAATATAGCAAAAAAATAAAACCCTATGCTAAACATTTCCCCTTTACAGTTAGTGTACATAAATCTGGAAGACAGATTTTATACATTGTTTGGAAAGAGAAGAAGAGTGGCTTAGAGAAGGCTCTGGAGATGATCAACACTTAAAAGGGGAGCATTCCTGTCAGAACTGGCAGAGTGGATATCAGGCTACCATTATGACAAACAGGAGAAAGGCATACCAGGGATCTTTCAGGTGATGCCCCCCATGGATCTGTCACAGAAGTTTGATTGAGTTTGCAATGGAGTACATCAATGTACTAAAGGCCCACAATACTGTCAGGAAATTATCTCTTCATGGATAAAGATCTGATTTTGCCATGGATGATCATCAAATTCTAGTAAATGGTGGTGAAAGGTTAGATGCAGGACGTTGCTATCTCTCCAATTTATTCATTATTTATGACAATGACCCATGTACAGGCTAGGCAATCTTATTCTTATGATTATTTACAAACAATGTTTCCTGGGCTCACATGAAGCTGAAGCTGTCTTGTGCCAAGGAAGGGGTGCATTAACAATCAAAATGCCACCCAAGAAATCTCATTCATTAGTAGGAAATTTTCAATTTAATGCTAGAGGAAGTACAGTGTTGGAAGTTTAGGGAGTAATTGAGTACCATATATAGTTGATTGGTAGTGGAGTATGTGGGAGTACAGATGTGGGATTAGGATAGTTTGATGGTAGTGGAGTATGTGGGGAAGTACAGATGTGGATTAGGATAGTTTGATGGTAGTGGAGTATGTGGGAAGTACAGATGTGGGATAGGGGGATAGTTTGATGGTAGTGGAGTATGTGGGAAGTACAGTATGTTGGAATTAGGATAGTGATGGTAGTGGAGTATGTGGAGTACAGATGTGGATTAGGATAGTTTGATGTAGTGGAGTAGTGGGAGTACAGATGTGGATTAGGATAGTTGATGGTAGTGGAGTATTGGGAGTACAGATGTGGATTTAGGATAGTTGAATGGTGTGGAGTATTGTGGGAGTACAGATGTGGATTAGGATAGTTGATGGTAGTGGAGTTATGTGGAAGTACAGATGTGGATTAGGATAAGTTGATGGTAGTGGAGTATGTGGGAAGTACAGATGTGGAATTAGATAGTTTGATGGTGTGGAGTATGTGGGAATACAAGATGTGGATTAGGATAGTTTGATGGTAGTGGGGAGTATGTTGGGAAGTTTAAGTGTGGATTAGATAGTTTGATGGTAGTGGAAGTATGTGGGAAGTAACAGATGTGGATTAGGAATAGTTTGTGGTAGTGAGTATGTGGGAAGTACAGAATGTGGTTAGGATAGTTGATGGTAGTGGAGTATGTGGGAAGTACAGATTGTGATTAGGATAGTTTTGGATTGGTAGTGGGAGTAGTTGGAAGTACAGATGTGGATTAGGATAGTTGATGGTAGTGGAGTATGTGGAGAGTTACACATATGTGGGGGAAATTAGGATAGTTGATGTAGTGGAGTATATGGGGAGTACAGATGTGGGATAGATAGTTATGTTGGTTAGTGAGTATCTGGGAAGTACAGATGTGGATTAAGATAGTTGATGGTAGTGGAGATGTGGATTAAGAGATAGTTGGATGGTTTAGTGCGAGTTGGGAAGTACAGATGTGGATTTAGGATAGTTGATTGGTAGTGGAGTATTTGGGAACTACAGATGTGGATTAGGAATATAGTTGAATGTTAGTGGAGTATGTGGAGTACAGATGTGTGATTAAATAGATAGTTTTATTGGTATATGGAGTATGGAAGTACAGGTGTGGATCCTGTACTTCCATACTCCACTACCATCAACTATCTTAATCCTGAACACTGTATCGGTACAGTTTCCAATCGCCACTTGTAACTTTGTTTGACGCATTGAACTTAGAATATTATTTAACAAGGTGAAAAATTTCTGTCCATTTTTCTCAGGAACCACACAGCGCACTTCTGATATTTGCACACAGAGCCTCATTGACAACTGTATCGTGTAACGCGTTATCCAATCTGCGCGATGATCAGCTCCTGTTGGACGCAACTTAGAATATTTTTAACAATTTGAAAAATTTCTGTCAATTTCTTTCTCAGGAACTACAGCAGCTTCCTATATTTGGCACAGAGCATAGCTATGGACAACTGTATCGTGTACGCAGTTATTAATCTGCCATGTCAACTTCCTGTTTGACTCGGCAACTTCAGATATTTTAACAATGAAAATTCTGATCATTTTTCCTCAGGAACAACCAGGCCAGCTTCTCGTATTTTGCACAGGAGCATCCAGTATGACGAACGTATCGTGTACGGCGTTTCCAATCTGCTACATGTCACTTCCTCTTTGACCGCCAAAGAACTTTAATTGTATTTGACAGAAAAATTTTTTACAAAAATATATATACTAGAAGGCTGGAGACTTGAAGTTAAATATGTTTTTATTCAGATTAGAATCTCAACAAATGGCATACTCATAACAATTATCTCATCTTTCATCTAATTCATCATGTTAGAATATGCATTGTCTTCTGGTAAACTAACAGACTGAATCTGACAAAAATTAAATTATTAACTATTTGCCATCGATGATACTTAAATGATGAAGTAAATTTTTCAATGAAAGTAGAATAGGCAGTGCGACACATGTCTCCTGGAAGACTTACACTAAGATTGACGTTTAGCTTTGAAAAAGCATTAGGGTCACCAAGGTAGAACTGTATTAGTGAAAGTAGATTGGAGTTTTTTTTTTCTTCCTTTTTTTTATGGCCGTGTTATTAATGAATAATCAGTGCGGATTATAAGGCGTCACCACTCCCTCGGAATTTTAGAATGTTATTTTGGCGATTTTTACAATTTATGACCATATCCACAGTCTCGCTGCTGACATACACGGAAAACGCATGCCAACAAGCATTTTATGAAAAATTCCGGCGTCCGAAGAAGCACTAAACAAGCATCATGCTGGTTACTTCTGTCGCCTAATTTGTTTTGTTGTTATTTTAAATTTACTACAATGTTAAGTAAACGTCAAAAATGTTAGTACGAAAGGAGTGCGTTGAACAGCAAACTAACAAATAAAATAATGATAATGAAATATTGACACGATTAAAAAATTCATCATAGAATTTGTGAAAAGTTGTTAATTTTTGCGTGTAATGTAATATGATCTTTCCGATACCGAGTATATTATTTTAAAAATGTTATTTAATGTTGAGGAAGCCAGTCACAAGGATTCTTTCTCTTTCTATTTTTTCTAAACATTTTGAAGTGATAGTATTACGTAAGACATCTTTACGAATTAGCCTTTGAAAAAAAAATAGAGAGTCAGATGCAGTAGATTAATTATTGAGAGGAATATCGGGCTTAGTAGTTTTATGCCCACGCCATAAGATGTGCCGGGGCGCATAAGTGTACCCTGTTCCGTATCCGCATTTTGCCGCTCGTCATTCTATCATTGTTTCAGTTCATGTATCATGAAATGTTCAACACATTACACTCAAATTTGGTATACTGGATATTACAAGGAATAGATGCGCAAGTTCGTAAGATAGGTCATGGTTCATGATTTTGAGCGAGTTAGCCTCTTGAACTTAGAAATAAAATCAGAAATTTCGTTCCGTCATTATTCTCTGCAAGGGTGCACACATTCAATCATAATTTGGTATAGTGGATGTCATAGTAATAAGTCAGGTAGTTCGAAGTTGGTCATGTCCGAGTGATTTTTTGCATACGAGTTAGGCCCTTTGAACTAGAATAAAAATCATGAAATTTTTCTTTCCGCTTCATATAGTCTCTGCAAGGTTTGCCCACGATTCAGACTCAAATTTGTATCAGATTGACTCACAGGAATATGCACCGGTCAGTTCAAGTTTTCATGGAGTCAATTTTGACTAGATTAGCCCTCATTAACTTAGAAAACTGCAGAAATTTTTCGTTTCCGTTATGTTCTCCAATGGTTGGACATTCAATCAAATTTGGATATGGATCTACAGGAATATATGCGTAAGTTTCGAGTTGTCCATGGTCACATATTTTTGACAAGTTAGCCCTCTTGAACTTAGAAAAACTCAAATTTTTATTATCCCGTTCATTATCTTGCAAGTGCACACATTAACTCAAATTTTTATTGGATACGTCACAGAATATGCAGTCAAGTTGAAAGTTTGTGTCATGTTCGATATTTGAGCAAGTATACCTTCTTGAACTTAAAAAAGCTCAGAATTTTTGTTCGTTCATTATCTTCTGCAAGGTGCCCATTCACTCAAATTTGGTAATATGATCACATTCATAGGATGATGCAGTCAAATCCGAAGTTGTAGTCATGGGCCGATGATTTTTTGCAGGAGTTCCTCCTTGAACTTTAAAAAATCTCAGAAACTTTTTTCGTTTCCTTGTCATTACTACTGCAAGGTTTCGACACATTCAACTCAAATTTGGTATTGTAACGTCACAGGAAATGAGGTCAAGTTCGAAGTTGTCATGTCGAATGATTTTTGACAAAGAGTTAGCTTTGTAACTAGAAAAAATCAGAACATTTTGTTCGTTTATTATTCTGCAATGGCTTGCACACAATTCAACTCAATATTGATATAAGGTACGTCCACAGAATATTCGGTCATGTTCGAAGTGGTCATGGTCCATAGATTTTTGACAGAGTTAGCCTCTTGAACTATATAAAAAAACTCAAGGAATTTTTTTCCGTTCATTATCTACTGCAAGGTGCACAAATGTCATACTGCATATTTGGTAATAATGGATATGTCACAGGAATATGCAGTCATGTTCAGTGTCTATTCAATTGATTTTGACAGCTTTAGCCTCTTGAACTTAGAAAAACAGAATAAATTTTTCGTTTCCGTCTTATTCTCGCAACGGTTCACACATTCTAACTCAATTTGGTATATGATAAGTCAGAGGAATATGCAGCATCAAGTTGAATTATAATCATGGTATCGATGATTTGTTGAACAGAGTTACGCCCTTGAACTTTAGAAAAAAATCAGAAATATTCCGTTTCATTCATTATTCTGCAACGATTGCACACATCAACTCAATTTGATATATGGAATACCACAGTTCAGATATTATGAAAACTTTTCATTCAACCTTACGAATTCCGTTATTAGACTTCATGTAGCGGCCGGCATTTCGTCGTCGCCACGACACATCTAGTTTTATACTTTTATTTTATTATTATATATATTATTATATTATCATTTTTTTAAAATTAATAAAATAACATTAATATCAAGAATTGATATGAACAATCTAAGTTTGGAAGGTGCAACAGCGTTTGATGGGTTAGTAATTTTAAAAGTGTTTTATTTACTGATATGTTTAAATGAATATAAATTCTAATGCACTTGCTAGTTTGAGTCCGTGGGTGGTGGGGGGGGGGGGGGCATAATAGACAAGTTGTGATAAGACATGAAAAGAATATCAATCATTATATATATGTGAAAATGAGTGTAAGTTCTCGTGTAAATCATGTGATAATTGGCTGTTGATTGTAATATCTTTATAGAAGTCTATTTACGACAAATTAGTTAATATACACTAGATGTTTGCATACAGACCTATAAATAAACTTTTAATTTGACAAATAAAGTAAACAGCCGAGGGTTTGCCGAATGATTTAATGCTAAAAAAGATGTACTGATTATAAAAAGAAAGTTTGTTTTTTAATCTTTTGAACAGAGCAATAGTTTTGTCTGATGATGGAAGTCTCATACACAGATTCATCCCCTCTTATTTTTCTTCTTAACTCCGTATTTTGAAAGTGTAGTACACCAAAAATAAAAAAAATGCAGTTCTTCTAATATTAATACTATAGTGTACCGCGTTTATTGATTTCCTGTGTATACACAATGCATGTAAATCGATATCATTTCTTCTATGGATTATCTTTTTAGATAGTATTCACGAGGATAGTATACTAATTTAGCTCAGATTTAGTTGAAAGCTACTAGCTTGATTATTAACTAATTTATAGTGGATGCCCGGAAGGGATTGCTATCCCCCGTCGAGCCTCAGCTGCTGAACAAATTTGGAATTGACTGCAGACCTACTATATATAGAATGATAACTCTTTAACGGTCGATGAGTCTAATTTGAGAAAAAGTTATTGATTACATGTACTCATTTACAGAATCTTATCATTTCTCTATTGTATCTTTATTCTATTGGGTTTTTAATTCATAGTCTAGATGTGTGATATCACTGACTTCTTGCATAAGAAACCTTTTTAAATCAGATTTCTATTTTTTTCGCATATTATTCCAAATACCACGGGAGCATAGGCATTCGAGGCTACTCAATTCAATTTGTCACGCCGCGGGCTGACATTCCCACAATACCAGCGGACACACGCATTTCGAGTGCTATCTCAATATCAATTGTAGCCCGTGGTTCTGACAACATTATTTAAAGATTCAGACTTCGAATCTGACTAATTTCTAAAGGTCTTCAGCGGTGATAAATTGTTACACATACAGTTTGAACTAATATGAAGTCATCACAGTGTGTGAAATGAAATCCGTATTGGGACGGCTTCACCTCGCCAATACGTGATTTCAATTCACCATCTTGAAATGATTATACGATCCAACTGGAGTGTAACTCAAAATATATAATTATCATTTGTACATTACTGCATTAAAGTTTATTAGAAAGTTTTTCAGTCATAAATCATAGATTTGGGGAAGGTGAGGCTGAGCCTCTATGTCATTCAGATTTCATAATTAAGAGACATTCATGAATAATGTTATGTTCGAGAAGATTTTCATTAATTCTTCAAGAATGATGTCGATTTATTTCTAGTCAAGTATTTTAATCTTAGAACAGTCTCATCATATTGACATGAGATCTTCTGTGGATAGACCAGGAAGAAAAAAAGACCTAAAAAGTATGTTCATTGTGTATAAAGTAACCGGATATATAGTCCCTGAAACGTCTACTTACCATTTTTCTGAGGTCACCGTCACAGTTTTGCGGTCACCGTTCGCGAGCAGGTTATGTGCGGTAGTCGGTCGTCACACGTGCGGTCAGCATTCAGCTTTTTTTCTCTTGCATTGACTTCGGAACTCCAAAGACGAAGCAATGTACCATTCTTGCAGAGCTGCCCGTGTTATGTTTATGCATTTTATGCAGCTGTGTTTGTTTAATTGCGGTATATTTGATTCCTTGTGCTCGTAAACCTGAAGCAGCATACATGTACATCTCGTAATTCCGGATTTTTACAGATGCTATAAAAAGAATAATCTGTGTTGACAGGGGTAAACCGTCGTGTTGTTTAATTGCATAGATGATTTAGGTGGTTTTGTTAATGTCTGCAGGTATATGTATTCCTCGATGCCTAAAATTATGAAGCCATGCAGTACCCGTAATCTCTGGATGTCTTTACAGTGTAATAAATAAACCAACTATTTATGCAATATTAGTGCATTTTAGAAAAAATAATCTTATGAGAAATACTTGTACGATTGTATTATAGATTTAGCTACTTTACGCAAATACAGTACAGATATCGTTAAGACTGCATATTTTTCATAACAAATCAGTTAATCTTGGTTTTTATATTTATATCATTGATGATGATATTGTTTTCTTCTGCTTACCTAAATTATTATTAATGAATCATTATTTATTTAATTTTTTTTTTTTTACCTAATGAAAAATATCTACACCAAGGAGAAAAATTCTGAAATTCCAGAAGATTAATTCATATTGCGTATCAGCGCGTGGTGACCTTCGAACATTGCGGTCGGTTCGCCGGTAGCGTGGTCAACGGTTACCGGTCATTTCAAAATTGCGATCCCCCACGCATGCGGTCTGCGATGCGGTACACTGAATTATGACGTTGTAAGTAGAACGTTTTAGAGACGTACAAAGGAGATGTTTTTGTTATGAGATGACGGATATTTTCGTGTATTTGTTTCTATTTTGACTATATGTTGCGTTTAAATGAAGCAAGATTATAACTATTAATGTGAATTCCAGTATATAAAATCTGATAATCAGTTAATAGATAAATTATGAATCCGTTATTAGGTTAGTCGCACTAATTAGTTATTATAATATTTGATTAAATCCGCTTTATAGTTGAATGTAGGAGTAATCCAGGTCCTATTGGTAAGTTGGATAATCTACGCTTTATTATGCGAACATCTGGTTCCAGGTTTATTTTATATTAGGTATAAATCCAGTGTTTAATTTTTGTTAAATTTGATCATATTATGTATCTGATTGCGGTGTGATGATGTAACGAGGTATTCACTTAAGATAGGATACAATCTTTAGGTTGTTTATTTTGTCTAATTTCAATAGCATTTAGATGTACGAGGTACAGGGAGTCTTATCTCCTTATTCAGTTTGAACACTTAGTTGTTCTTAATTGTTTCTTTAAGCAGTTAGCACGCATGTCCTTTGTCCTATCACACAACAGCTTCATGTCTAAGTCTTAGTATGTATCTTGCATCAAATGAATTACAAAGCTATATACTTGTCATGTATTGCATCCAAAAGATCCTGTCGTAATCTTATTGAACAATGTATATGAGCAAAACCACTTAATTGAATTTATTTCATTTGTTACAATGAAACAGATATTGCCCAATACATGATAAATCAATAGCATAATATTGTGATTATAAGGCATAAATTCTTTTGAATAGGTATACTATTATATTCTATATATCCTTTACTAAAATTTGTAACTTTGATTAGTGAAACTTGGCTACATACTACAAATATACAGACCATATGCTCAAGTGGACATCAGGATAGTTATAGCAAGTGTCCCTAACCATTCATATCTCGTCATGGTAAAGTCTAGTTAATCCAGATAGTTATACAGCATGTTTCAAGTTAAACTTCAGAACTCAGGATAGTATATACATTCCCTAACTCATGTATATCATCATCCGTAAAGTGCTAGTAATCTGACTATGTTATAGCGTGTCATCATGGTACACTCAGAAATCAGGATAGTTATAAGCGTGTTCCCTACACCATTAATATCCGTATCCAGTAAAGTCTGATAATCAGGAATAGTTATTAAGCAGTGTCACCACGAGTTAACACTTCAGTAATCAGGATATTTACATATCGCGTTATACGTATCATTATAATCCATCATCCAGGATAAAGAGAATTATAGATAGATAGTAACATGTGTATCCAGTAACATCTTCTAGACAGATAATTATTAGCAGATGTCCCTAAATTATTCGTCATCCAGGTAAAAGTCTAAGTAATCAGGATAGTATAGAGTGTCTATCCACGATGTAACTCAGTAATCAGGTGTTACAGCAGTATCCACGCAACCATTATATCCGTCCATCCAGGTAAAATTCTGTCCTCCATGATTATATATCAGTAGAGAGGAATATAGCGTTATGTGTTATAAAGTATGTCAATTTTCTTTTATGCCCCAGGAATCATTCGATCAGGGGAGATAGTTTTTGGTCTGTTGTTGTCCGTGTATACCACAAAAATAATTTAACATTGCATAATCTTGAAAGGAAGTGATGGGACATTCAGTATACCATGTGTTTTATGCATCGCCCTTTATTACTTGTACAAGAATTTTTGACCATCCTGACCTTGACTTGAAGTTTGATCCTACTTTCTTAAAAATTTAAACATTGGCCTATAAACTTTATGCGAAAGTGGGACTCTTGCATATTATACCATGTTGTGTATCTTACTACATAGCACTTCTACTGGTACAAAATTTTGATACCTTGGCTTGACCTTGAGTATTAACCGTACTTTTCAAAAAACTAATACATTGGCCATAACTTCTCGAATACAAGTGATATGACTTTCATATTTCTGTGTTTCCTTAATGAAAAGCCCTTTCTACTGTACCCAAAATGTTTTTACCTCCTGAACTTGACCTTGAAGTTTGACCATACTTATCAAAACTTTAAATGGCCTAACTTTGAATGGCAAGTGGTGGGACTTCATATTACACAGTGTGTCTCTTAGGAAAGCCCTTTCTACTGTACAAATTTACCTACCTGACTTGAAGTTTAAATCACTTTCAAAAACTTAAAACATTGGCCATACTTTGAATGGTAAGTGATAGTATTTTCGTATTTCACCATGATAACCTTTGGCCAAAGCCCTTTTATAGGCAGTGGAATCCGGGCTATCAGTGTTTCACAAGACACATATTTTATTCTTCATTTTGCAAACTTATTGAAAGATTTTTAAAAAAATTTGCATATTTTTGCCAGTTTAGAATGTAACGTCCCAGAGAATGTCACGGTTATTACAGTATGGGCGTTCTCTGAACATTATCCAGTCAGCTATTAATTACCTTTGCAAATAAACCTAATATAGATCCAGCTACATTTGGTATAGCCAAGCAGAGGGGGCTCACATCTGGAAAGAAGGCCGCAAAGAAAGCGAACCAAGGAAGTACAGTCCAGCATCTGTTTGATTAAACTTCCTGTACATGTGTTCAAGATTTGATATAAAGAAAAATCTTATAATTTTTTCGGGTATGCGGTATCACACGAATTAGTCAGACGGTTAAAACTCATCATATGCGTATAAGCGCATTGAATGAAAATTTACCGGCTAAAATCTCGGTATAAACATAAGCATACATACCCGAGAACAATATAGTTTATTTCTTATCATTCAGATTTTATATTACAACACAAAACAATGCCAGTAACTTTACTGTTGTTCAGAGTTACTGTGATCGAAAATCACCTCAATTTTTAAAAGGTGTTTACCAATGAGAATCGGCGGCTATGTGAATCACGTAGAATAATATATAAATTATCATAACTTATAAAATATTATACTGTACAATTTCATGTTCATTCTGTAACTGTTATGATGTGATTTGATTTTACACATTGATGATCTGAACAATGAATGAATATTAAGTCCTTTTGGGAAATTTGTTAAACATGAGTCCGTGATTAAACATGAAAAGGTTAGAATATGACTGAATATTATCACTAATTCTTATCAGCTTTGAAGTTTCACTCCAAATGAATTATATGTTACCATCCTGATATGATTACAGTACTTCGTAATTTTTCAGGAAAGAATAAGAAATGATGAGAGATATAATTAAGAAAGTGATATGAAGAGAAGATTGGACATCAAGTGAGATGAGTTAGATCTGCCTGTCTGGAATTTTCATTTCATGTTCAATTATTGTGTTTGATAAAGTTGTTTATGAATATATGATTAAAGTGAAATTACACATTCTAAAGTGACTTTTAGCGATTGTCAAGCAATATTTGCTGTATATAAATTGACTATGATTTATGACATTTTTATCCACAGAGAGAGATATAGTAAGCCCAATATTAGGACTGTGGATTTAGCTGATAAATGATCCGTATACCTTAGAGTCCAGTACCATCATCTGTGGTGGTCGTCATAGGTTGTGAATTCTGAGATATTGCGGAGTGAGTATCGGAGAAGAGGAAAATTCATTTGATCAGAAACTATTTAAAGCCGTACCCAATGGAGAGTGGTTTCATGTTTTTATTAAATGAAAAATTATTCTTACTTTCTATTTCTTTTAAACTAACACTGTTTTTCCAGGAATTCAAATATACTGAATGTAAAAATCACATTTTCAAATATGGGGGGATGAAATGATCTTGGCATACCGTATTGAGTTTTCCTGCTGATGATACAAGTTTGAGAGCATTACTATTAAAAATGACAACCTCTTAATTATATACTCTCATTAATACAGCAGCATTATTTTTCAATACATATTAAAATGCCCTAGTGAAAATATTTGAAATATTTTACAGTCAATGAATTGTTTACACCTGTACATAGTCACCATACTGTTAAATTATTAGCTGTATTATTTGTATATAAGTATATATCAATAAAGTTTATGAAAGGTTTTATGCCATCTTTATAAACTTTGGTCGCTAAAATAAGGATTTATAAAACTTTATAGGATAAATATATGGCAAATTGGGTTGGAAAATTCACAACATTGTTCAAACCAAATAAAGTGGTACGTACATGTATTTTAGTTCAATAACACCCTGTACTATAGTTAAAGCTAATTTTCAGTTTGTTTAGTTCAAATTTCTACCCATTAGAAGATAAAGCATTTTACAAGGTACTAATAGGAATGTGTGCATTTCAGAGTATATTACACATTTTCAACAGTCGCTCATTTGCATCACTAATGTATGTTGAAATGTTTCATAATTGCGATGATAGAATGGCCTTATTTCTAAGCTGTGAACAGAGTCAATATATTATAAAGAATTAATTTGATGATAATTTTAAAAAATTAGAAATATTAAAAACTGATCTTCGAGCAACAAATGTGCCTGGCTGCATGCTTTGTTTGCTTTTTAGCGTCAATAATGTTACCTTGTCTCAGAACATCTCTATTATTCATGAAAAGTTGGCATTATAAAATGATCCTGAATATTGCCATGGTAAAAGTCATTTGAACAATTATTTCCACACAGGATATTAAGCATGTATAATATTATATTTATGGGCATAGCAAGAATTTTAGGCTGTATTCCTTGCACTGTTTTGAATTTTTAGTGTGCTTGGACTTGTTGACAAACCCAAACATAATCATTCAATTACACAAGACTGACAAGACTGATAATTACAAGTATGAACTATACGTAAATATTATAGATTCGAAAAAAACATTTAACATGGTCACCCTATTGTATTTTAAAATGTGAAAATTAAAGTAATCACATATAAAAAATAACAGCTACATTAGTTTGATTTCACATTAACATAAGAAGTGCTGATATAAAAGAAATCAGTTCCGATCAGTCCCAGTGATTTTGTTTTTAATATAGTGTTCATCTTAGCTTTTGTGACATCCTTAGTACAGTTTTTATCCGCATTTTGATGGTATCATGGAAAAATTAGTATAGGAAATGTTGTCAATTATTCTGCAAATGCATGAAAATTACAATGTAGTTTAGAATATACCAGCTTAAGTAGAGTAGTGAAAGCCAAACTTGAGCTGCGTGTAAATAAAAGCATCTTTTTGTCTTACGACCATGTAGGCACCACTGTTCTTTCCCAGTAAGTATTTCATATATCAGCATGTTAGTCCAAAGTCCTGGTTTTTTATTTAAGGAGGGATGTATCATTGTTCAACACATTTTTTGGTTTCTCTCCAGTAGTTGGTAGCTGTCAGTGATCAACTCTTACAATTTACTTTACTTAGCTGCAGTTAAATGGAAACTTGTCTCTAATAATAATATACTAACATGCATGTTGCTGGATTTCATTTGTATGCTCTCACTTATAAAGGCTGCTTCTAATTTTCTCTTATATTCTTGCATGACGGTTTTGTTGATTTTTTTTAAAAAATGGAATATCATGTAATGTTTGTTGGTGTAAAATGACTTCTAAATGTGGCGTGCTGCATTGCCACAAATATTTAGTTGTAAAGTCTCTGTATTATGAAATTATTATTTATGGAAAAGTTTATTTTAAATGGTAAAATTTAATAGAAATTATGGGTTTTTCCCCTCCACCTGAAAAAGGATTAATGGGATAAATAAAAAATAATGACAGTATACCTTTTCTTTGTGCATGTACAATGTTGCATACTTTTTTTCAGTTATTAATTTGTAGTATCAAACAAAGGACTGGCTGGGTATTGCAGAAACAATTTATATTCTGTTTTGTGTAGCAAACATGTTAACAAGATTAATAATTAAACAAAAAAAAACAAACTTTAATGTTGGAAGAGTTCAGGTGTACATATAGATGATATTTTTAGGGTCCAATGAAATGCGAATGCCTATAGTAATAGCACTTGTCTGTTGTCTGTCCGTCCGTCAAATTTTAGGTTTGTGACGCGATAATCAAAGTTTTGATCGTACGTTTTGAAATTTTGCACATTGTACTCTACAATAAAGAGGCAGAAGTGTATAAATTCTGGGTTCCGTCCACGTCTGTTAGTCTGTCCGTCAACTTTTATCTTGAGCATAACTGAAGTTGTGATGCGATAACTCGAAAAGTTTTGATCGTACATTTTTTAAACTTTGCACAATTGATCTCAATAAGAGGCAGTAGTGTATAAAATTTGGGTTCATTCGCACGTCCATTCGTCTGTCCATAAAATTTTCGTCTTGATGCCAAATAATGAAGTTGTGGTGCGAATAATTCAAAAAAGTTTTTAATGGACAGTTTTTGAACTTTGCACAATTGTACTCTACAATAGAGCAGAAAGGTATAAAATTCTGGTTCCGTCCGTTACATCGTCTGTCAAACATTTGTCTTGATGTGAAAAGTGAGTTGTGATGGATAACTCAAAAAGTTTTTACTGGTAACGATTTGAAACTTTGCACAATTGGTACTCTAAATAAGAGGCAAAAGTGTTAAATTTCTGTGTGTATGTCCGTCAACATTTCAATGTGATCTAGCGATAACTCAAAGTTTTTATCGTACAGTTTAACACTTTGCACAATTGTAACCTACAATAAGTGACAGAAGTGTATAAATTCTGGGTCCACAGCGGCACAGCACTTTGTTTGTCGTCCGTCCGTCTGTTTCGTCAACATTTTCGTTGTGATGCGACAACTCAAATGTTTTTATGCCCCGGAATCTTCGAATTCGGGGCATAATAGTTTTTCGTCTTCTGATTTGTCCACTAAACTAAGACTTTACATTGCCATAATTTTGAATGGCAAGTGATGGATTTTCATATTACACATGTATGTTCCTTATGCCAAGCCTTTCTCCTGGTGCCAAAGTTTCTGACCTTCTACCTTGACCTTGAAGTTTGACCTACTTTTCAAAAACTTAAACATTGCCGTAACTTTCGAATGGCAGTGATGGGACTTTCTATATTACACATGTGTTGTTCGTATGACAAGCCCTTTATCTGGTGCAAATTTTTGACCTCCTAACATTGACCTTGAAGTGTTACTCTACTTTTCAAAAATTTAACATTGCCATAACTTTTGAAATGGCATGATGGGACTTTCAATATTACTCAAGTGTGTTCTTATGACAAGCCTTTCTACTGGTGCAAAGAGTTTGACCTCCTGACTTTGACCTCAAGTTTGACCTACTTTTCAAACTTTAAATTGGCCATAATTTTTGAATGCTGAATGATGGACTTTCATATTCACATGTGTGTTCCTTATGATGAAGCTTTCTACTGGTGCCAAAATTTTTTCACCTCTGAATTTGACCTTGATAAGTTGACCTACTTTTCAAAAACTTTAACATTGGCCATAACTTTTGAATGGAAATGAATGGGACTTTATATTATACATGTTGGGTTCCTTATGACAAGCCCTTTCGTTCTGGTACGAATTTTTGACCTCCTGACCTTGAAGTTTGACCTACTTTTCAACTTTAAACAATTGGCCATAACTTTTGAATGCAAATGATTAGATTTTCATAATTCACATGCATAGTCCTTTGGCAAAGCCCCTTTCACTGGCATGTGGAATCCAGGGGCATCAGTGTTTCACAAACACTCTTGTTATTGTACAGTTTTGAACTTTGCATAATTGTACTCTGCAAGAAGAGGCAAGAAGTGTATAAATTCTGGGTTCACAGCACTTCTACAGATTGTCACTTTTTTTGATAGCCTTGCGGGGCATTGCTGACCATGTCATATTCTAGTTGATCTTACAAAGTTTGAATAAATATCAAGTTTTTGTGTATATTTGGTTATGAGTTTTATATTTTGAAAGTTGGAAAACTGAGCACATTTAATTAAGATTACTGCACTTATATACCAATGTATTGCAAGACAACATTTCTAGATTTTGTGGCAGCATGATGACGTATATTGTTTCAACACTGATTAACATTCCGTAACGTCAACTATACCGTGCTTTGTCCAACATGCTAACATCCGTATTTCAACTATTATTGTGCTTTCTGATTTTATAAAGGGAAGTGAAATTATACATGTACTTGTTCACACACGTTTCTTTTCATGCTCAACTTGCGTAAAATCTCTCATAATTTCTTGTCACAAAATATACAAATTGTTAGGGCATGATTCTTACACAAGCAATTTTATGCTGTATTTAAAGAACGTTCATGCTTTTATCAGAATTGAAGCGTTGTTTGCTTTTATTTTTTCAGTAGCAGGGAAGACATAGATAGTAACATGAGGAAAGAGTTATGATTAGATCAAATTTGATGTAGTAAACAACTTGGATAAGGGATTCAGTTTGTACAAATGAAGGGCATGTCCCTCAAGGGGAGATAAAATATAAAAAAAAAAAAAAAAGCAAAATTAGGTGGGGTTGTTAAAAAAAAATTTCATTGAAATTTTTTTTTAACAAAAACCACTGGGCAGAAAAGTTGAAATTGGCAATATTGTTGATTTAATTTGTTCAAATCATGCAATCGGGATAAGGTGGCAGCACAATAGGAGATTAATTAAATTTTACATGTGAATATACAATGTATTCGGGGAAATTTTTAAAAATCTTTCAAAACCACTGGCAAAGAGTGGAGATTTTCGAAAGATTCCTGACATATGGGTAGGATGTGCATAATGGGAATCAAAGTTGATATGAAAATATAACAGAAAATTAATTAATTAATATTCAAATTCTTTCAATATTCATATAGCAAAACCACAATTCAATATCATCACCTGTATTGACTAATTGTCAAGGACAGATGTTTTTGTCCTGTATGTTTATCTAAGATTGAAACTTCATCTGTTTCATCAACTTGTTTTTATACCAAGGCATTTTATTAGTATATGGAACACAAAATTGCATGTTTGATTTTCAAATTTTTTAGGCATGGAAAAGATAGGAGGAAGAAAGAAAGCTAAATGGCAGAGAGTGCCAGATCAAGATTTATTAGACGTTACATGAAGAAGAGTGACCAGGTCAATGACCTTTGGACCGAAATAACAGCGTGTGTCAAGTCAAGTATAGGACCAGCTATTGAGGCATTGATTGCTGTGTGTATTGTTGGAAGGATGCAGAATTATTGATTTTGGGAATGATCTTAATTTAGAAATTATTGTTATCCTTTATTATGAAATTTTAGTGCTTGAAGTCAACATAAATCCATGTCATGGTAAGAAGTAATCTTCCAAAGATTAATTAAGAATCTCTAAGGAAATGTTATGTTTAATGAAGGTTGTTGAATTGATGTTTATGTGTAATATTCCAACTTTGCCCAGGTTTCAACTTTAAATGAAAAATTAAAGCTTAAAAACTGGAAAAACATATCAATTTTTGCATAGTACAGTCAATATCATCTGCAATATCATTGCAAAAGTTGCCATTTTTATGTTCACTTAACCAAAGATTTCTGTTTGAATTAGTCTGTCGTCCATTTCCGTATGTCACACTTACTACATTTCCATTGTCTACTCAATAATACATTCAAGTCAATGATCTGTCCATAGGCCACTGTTGAATCTATATTACCCAAAACACCATTGACTGCCACAGGAGAGTGTACAAGCTCAGTTTCCCAAATTTGACCTACTTCAGAAGAATTTTGCAATCTGCGGAGGACATGAAATCATTAGTGATTGTAGTGTTGATACGATAGGTATTTAAAAAGAAATTGATTAGGTAATGATAAATTCCTCAGGAAATACAACATTTTAATAACGTTATGCCCTTCTTCCTGTAAATTTGAAATGTGATCTGAAATTGATGAAAGTGTCGGGTAGCATAGTGGTTAACACTTGCTTTCACCCGCTGCGACCAGATTCAATCCTCGTGTAGTCGGCAGTGGTATATGTGAGAGGGGTATGGTGGTCGGGACACGTGGGTTCTCCGGGCACTCGGTTTCCTCCACTAATGACCCCCTCACGCCAAATCTGTGCAAGTTGGTTAAATAGCTAGTTTATAGCTAATGTTGATTGTTGATAAGTCCGACTTCAAAATAACTTATTTTCCATTTTCAAAGATGTGAAGTTTACACAAGGTACTGCAGCAAATAAATTTGTAAATGTATACTGTTATTTTTACTATGTCCTGGTCCACATAAATCGAACAGAATTTCATCCAGTACAATAAAGTATGCAAGCTATTTCAGTAAGCCATATGCAATTCAGTGGAATTTTGCACACAAACCAAAAATAATCTACGAAATGATGACTATATGGATATATACTGTATATCATTAAACATATTAATTGATATCTCATAAACTACGAGGTAAAATAAACTACATGCAACTGTGGTGAGCATTGTGGCCCACAGTCATCTTGGCATTTGAACAACCCTAAGGTGTCCTTGTGTAAGTGATGGGTGCAGATGTCTTTGATAAACTATGAATGGAATCGTCCGTGTTGACATTCGCTTAGTGTTACGTAGAGATTTTAAGAATTGTCCAATATTAAGAGTCTGTTTCCTAACCATATTTAGAGAGTTATTTTGTTTTTGTTATACTTGTGCTAATTTGTAAATGTGCTTCCTAACCGATTTTTTTAATTAGAAAGAAATGTTTCAAAAATAAAATGTATAGTTGACCAAAGTTGAAAATGAATTCTGCAAAGCACTTGTACATTGGTTTAATAACTTTAGAAAAATAAGGGCTATATTGATTGTATGTGTTCTTTGCAGGAAAAAATGCAGGATTCACCAATAAATATTACTCATGTATATATACTGGTAAGGTACAATGCTCAGGTGTTTTCAGAGGATGTGGTGCTAAAGGTAGTGCTACTTTAATGAAATTGTAATAAATCGTATAGTTAACAGATGCTAAGACAATTCCCTCTCCTCTCTTTCTTATTTTTGGATTTTTGCTCGTAAAGAAAATTGTTGGGTTTCTACAAGTATGTAGCTATTCCACTAAGAAAGATATCCAACAAATAACAACAATTTTGAGTTAGGGTTCATGATAATCATTGTGCAATACTTGTCTGTTAACTCTTTCCTTGATTTTTTTTTTTTTATAAAGCCATGCGCATTGTAACATGAAGTGTACATATATGATTTCTGATATGTTGCCATGCATGGATTTCAGAGGTGGAAGGGCTCTTTCAGTAACATTTTCACATACTATTTTTTTCTTATTGTTTGTATCCATTAAGACATTGTTTAAAAGGAACTTTTAGCTCACCTGATCAAACTTTTATGTGTCATCTGTTATTTTTACAATCCTGACTTCTACTCTAAACCCAAGTTTTGTTTTTTTTTTTAGAAACAAGATAGGTTGCAAGTGAATTGAACCATAAATGTCCTGAAAAATTGTATGTTATGAGAAATGTTGCTTATGACTTAGCGCTGAATTGAAGCCCTGCATTTGACATGTATATTTGGTCTATATGATCGGATAAAGTGATATAGATATCCAAAATATAAACCAGAATTCATTGATGGTTAACCTGGATATTTGTTATAAACTGCTATTGTAAAACATGTCAAGTGTTATTTAAGTGTTAGTTTTTGGGATATCTTTAAATTTTAATGAGTTGTAAAGTTGACATGTCATGAAAGATAGGGTTTGAATATACATGTATAATTTAACATATGTATGTTATATATTTAAAATATTTCTATATAGTGTATGAAGCGGATGAATATTTATGGATATTGTGGTTTCACTGACAATACAAACAAGATTAGATCCGTGAAATATTGGAGTGATTAATTGATATTTTATTTAATAACTTTTATATAAATGCTTTATATTTGTTAGATTGGGGAAAATGTGTTTGTTTTTTGTAAAATTGTTTGATTTATTACTGCAGTGTGTTGAGTAGAATGGTGTTCAGTTGTTACACAAAATACAATGTTTTATTTCTAAAAGAGAGGATGTGGCTTTGTAAGTTTATATTAGCAGTGAATCCGCTTCACGTTGAATTGTTTATTGTGTGTGTTTGCGATGAATTTTAAAGGAGTTGGTGAGGTTTATCTTTCTATACAATCACATAAAAGTAGTAGTGTATGTTTCAATTTTCATCTACTTAATATTTTTTTCTATGGTTATGTGTTGCAAATATTATTATTTTATTATATCTATTCTAAGTATTTGTTAGACTGATTTGGAAGTTTGGGTGAGTCGAGAAATATATTTAGTTGATAATTGGACACTTTTTTTGCTCGAGTGAAATGTATTGTAATGGGTGTGAAAAGAAGCTGAAAAATTAGATATGCCACAAGAGAAAATTTAAATGGAAGTTCTGTACAAAATGAAGTTTAAAAAAAAAGTAAATTAAGAGAAAGTATATTTGAAATATGCATTTCTGATCTTTTCTTTATACATTAAATATTGAATGGAAAATTTTGCTAGATAGAATGTAAGTACTATATGTGATTACATGAAATAAAAGTTCATTATTTGTTTCCATTGTGTTATACTATTGTAGCTAATAATGTAAGAGCCATACAAGTTTCTACCTGTGGGTTAAAACAATTAGACTGTGTATAGCAATATGTGGGTGTACAAATTGGTCATGTTTTGGATGTGTAACCACTTAAAAATCTGCAACAGTTGCCTGCATCGAGGTTGCAAGGAGGCACATGAGAGAAAGAGCTTGAAGTATAACTGTCCTAATGATTGATTGTCCAGAGCATTTGTTTTTCTGTAGTGTTGGGTGTAGAGGTTTAATTTATGGATGATTCTCACGAGTGGATACCATACAGCAATAGGGTCTGGATCCAAAGTATAAACTTATAAAGAAATAAAACCATGCTGTGCTTTTGATGTAAATGTGTTTGACCACTGCTGGAAGAATGTATACCCACACCTTGTCTTGTGTTCCGGTAATTTCCCATGAATGGAGCATGCTCTTTGCTTGCCCCTGTCATATTCTGAGTCCCTCAAGGTATTTACCAAATAGATTTGGCCATCTTTAATTCCACCACATCAGAAAAGAAAAGAGACAGGTAATTGGATTTACAAAATGCTCAGTTGATGTAAACATGGTGAACTCCAAAGCCATCTCCTGTGCATCTATATTTGCTTAGTATGCAAGTGTTTAAGGAGCACCACATTGATCCAGGAAGGATCCTGTGTTGGTAGTATCCAGGACACTGTACTTCCCACATACTCCACTGCCATCAACTATCTTAATCCACACTCTGTACTTCCATACTCCAACTACCATCAACTATCTTAATCCACATCTGTATTCCACATATCCACTACATCCAACTATACCTAATACAATCTAGTCACTCAACATCACTACCTAATCACTTGTACTTCCAACCTCCACTACCATAACTATCTTAATCCACATACTCCACTACCATCAACTATCTTAATCCACATCTGTACTTCCAGATCCACATCACATCTAATTAAATCGTACTCCCACATACTCCACTACATCAACTATACCTATCCCATCTGTACTTCCCAATACTCCACTACATCAAACTATCCATCCACATCTGTACTTCCCAATACACTACCAATCACTATCTAATCACATCTGTCCCACATACTCCACTACCATCACTATCCTATCCATCTGTACTTCCAAATACTCACTACACATCAACTATCTAATCACATCTGTACTCCACATACTCCCACTACCATCAACTATCCTAATCACATCTGTACTTCCCACATACTCACTACCATCAACTATCCTAATCCACATCTGTACTTCCACATATCACCATCAACTATCCTATACATATGTACTTCCACATACTCCACTACACACATATCTAATCCACATTGTACTTCCACAATACTCCACTACCATCAACTATCCTATTCCAATCTGTACTCCCACATACTCCACTACCATTCAACTATCCTATGATCCATCTGTACTTCCCACATACTCCACTACATCAACTATCCTAATCCACATCTGTACTTCCACATACTCCAATACCATCAACTATCCCTAATCCACATCTGTACTTCCACATATCTCCACTACCATCAAACTATCCTAATCCACATCTGTACTTCCCACATACTCCACTACCATCAAACTATCAATCCACATTGTACTCCACATACTCACCTACATCAAACTATCCTAACACATCTTACTTCCACATAACTCCAACTAAATCGACTATCTAATCAATCTGGTTACTCCATACTCACATAACAGCAATACTAACCACATTTACTTTCCTCTTAAG
>CAJDSM010013896.1:34472-45825 GCA_903981925.1 Ostrea lurida | reverse complement strand
ATGTGCGTAAGAAAGTCTAACTTATTCCACCACATCACTATACCCGTGGTAAGACTATTTCTCCTCTAGTTTCGAGTGCACAAAACCACCTAACTCCAGGGTAAGAGTCTACTGTTTACTCAAATCAGGGTAAGAAGTCTACTGTTCCATCTACACTTGATGGTAAGAGTCTAACTGTTCCATACTCCAGGGTAAGATTCTACTGTTCCAAACTCCAGGGTAAGAGTCTAGCTTGTTCCATACTCCAGGGTAAGAGTCTACTGTTCCAAACTCCAGGGCAAGGGAGTTTGTTCACACTCCAGGGTAAGGTAGATTGTCTCACACTCTGGGGTAAGAGTTCTACTGTTCCACACTCCAGGGTAAGGGAGTTTTGGTCCACACTCAAGGGTAAAGATATCTACTGTTCCTCACAAGTATTTATTATTTATGACTGGAACATGTATGAAATTTCCAAGTTTTAAGAATAGAAATCACTCATTTACTGTCAATCTTCCAAGCTGAGTTTCATTGATTTGATTTGAAGTAAAAATTAAAGTTTGATGCACAGTATATTGAAATTGATTTCTTTTGGCAGTGTACTTTGTAATGTAAGGGATGATGTGTGTTTGTGGATAAAGTATTTCTCAGTGTTATATCTATAGGTGGTGTGTCCTGCCATTATGTCCCTTCACAAGATTTACCCCAAGAGGAACCTCCCAGCTGACCAGATGAGAGCCAGTCGGCATGTCAGTCTACTGGCGAGCCCCTGAAAATCATGAATGTTCCCAACACTGAACATGGTACGTGTAAATGCATAATACAGTCGAACCTCGTTATCTTGAACTCGATGAGACCAAGAGAAATAGTTCGAATTCATCCGTAGTTTCGAGATATCAAAGGTAGAAATACTAAGAAAATAGGTGTTTGGGACCTCCAAATACAGTTCGACGAATATAACCATGGTTATTCGAGATAGTCAGAGTTCAAGAAGATATCAAAGTTCAATCTGTGTACGATTTTATTTTAAAAGAGTTTTAATGACAACTAACCATTCAGTCCATGCCGTCTTTTATGAGTGAGATAAAATGTACAGTAGTTGTATTAACTTGTTTGTGTGGTCAAATTTTCATGGTTAGAGACCAAATAGCAGGTTAGAAGGTCTCAGATTCCTGGTTTAAGAATGTAGCTCTTTGCTGTAGTTCAGTCTCAGAGAAGATAGGCGATTCTGCACCACAAAACAGTGAAAATTAGACAGCAATGAAATTCACTTATATCTTTTCCATGACATCAGAATTGGAATATGGTGCTACCGACATCATTACACTTTGCTTAAATAGACCTTTGTCTTTTCTGAAATTCTATCAGAAATATTGTTGTTTCCTTCAATATCTAGTGTGAGAATGCTTGTTCTGGTTTGCGTGGGAATATGATTGAGTGTCTCCTCTTTATCTAGGTGCAGTGTGAATACCTCTCAAATGGACTCCATGGAGAGATGGATTATTTGTAAGTAACACGGAAATCTTTACTTTAATACTAGAAGTTATTTCTAAGAATATGTATCTGAGGCAATCTATATTAAATATAAATCTACTGTGGGTACTCTCAAATTTATAAGACACTTGTTTGGTTTTTTTTGCCAATCTCTATTAATCTTTGTCTACCTCTCAGATTTATTAAGATTGTGTTTGGTTTTGGCCTGTCTCTATGATGCTGGTTTATAAAATTGTTTTATTTTATGCAGTCTCTACGATGCTGTTTATAAGATTGTTTTATTTTATGGCAGTCTTCTATTGATAGCTGTGTCACCAGTATCTACAGGAGGCCCAGTTGTGGGACCTGTGGAAGACGGCCTCTTTCAGCCGGGTACATCGTACAGTGTGTCGGGACGAGGTCTTGCACATCCACAGCTACATCAACCATTCTTTGAGAGTCTCAAGGGGTAAATAGCATGATCTGTTGTGCAACTGATTGCACAAGTCTCTGTAGTATTGTTATTTGAATTGAAATGGCTTAGTTTTACAAATACTGATATAATTATTACAATTGTGCCTTTGTTGGCAAATCACATTAAGTACAGGGAATTTGTTATTATTTATGCTTGATATTGCTATGTTTGTAATAGATGTATTATTATACTGACTACTGTGATTGTTGTTCATGAATATATGAATTGGACTTGTATGTTTCAGACATAACATGTCCAAAGGATAACTGAAGTGAAGGATCTTCAGCATCAAGCTCTTCAGTCAGCGTAAGTGTTTCTGTGCTTTTGATTGCCTTCAAATGAGGAGGGGGGAAGAGGGACTTTTATAAACATACATATGCTTACCATTTAGATGAGGTGGGGATGAGGGTGGGGGGGGACTTTTATACACATACATGTATGCATGTGCTTATGATTACCATTAGATGAGGAGGGGGGGGGACTTTTATACACATACATGTATGCATGTGCCTATGATTACCATTAGATGAGGAGGAACTTTTTATACATACACATATTGAGGAATTTTTAATTCCATGCATGTATACAGTATTTGCTTATATATCAATTGTCCTGTATGTAGATATATCAAAGGCAAAAACAGTGGAATCTAAATTATTAAAAAAAAGGGCTCCTTTCGTAATAACATATGCATAGTTTACTCTGATTAAAACATAGCAAGATATATAAACATGAAGCTGACCAATCAGGATGTAGATTTCAGTTCAAATAAACTATTGCCTTGATTTTTGTGCACACATCTTGAGGAGATTGCAGTAATGCAGACAGAGTGTACATGTATTGTGTGTTTATTGCTTCAGTCCTGGCATACACAGAGAGAGGAGAAAGTTTCTGAGATCAGCAGCTGAAGGAGCTGGCCTTGATTTATACAGACCAACCAGGATTGTTAGGACAAAGGTAAAATTGCGAACATTTTCCAGTGTAAAATGTTAAACGTACATAAATGTGTTCCCATATTTTTAATCTTGTATCATTTTACCTTTTTCCCTCCTTTCGAAAACCTAGGGACTGTTATATTTTCCAAGCCCTTGGTCGGTGGCTCGAGATGAAATTCACTGGCTGCTCGTGCGACACTTTTGATAAACCCGCCTCTAAGCGACACATGATGTTCGCGTCTGTCACAGGAGGACTTGTAGACAGACAGTTACCAGAATTATTGTTCAACATGGAGGAATCAAATGTCAGTCTTTCTAAAAATGGTGTACAAATCAATAACACATTGCATCCTTTTAAAAATTGTTAAAATCTAAGTTGTGCATGTACAAATATTCTAAAATATACCATCAATGTTGATATACTGAAAACTTAGCTACAAGTGTACTTTTCGGTATACAGTGAAAGATCTCTGAGGTTCAAAGAAATGCCAGTTCCCAATTTAGTCTACTATACTTGATATATCAATAACTTCTTGTTAAAATGATTTACCTAGAACAATCGACCGTTTTTTTGATGAACGCCAATCAACAATCAAACAGCCTATTATGTTTCTAAGTAAATTTATTGAGTAGATAGGTTATATGCAATGTTCACATCTGAGTAAATAGTTTTTTGGGAAATTATTTAAATAGAAAGATCTAGAAAAGCACAATTTATTCTCATATTATACCTAAGAAAGATTTATTTTTACTCTGGGTTATCGGTAAGTACAAGTCCATCAGTGTGCTCAAGAAGAATAGCGGTATAATATACTTGGTCCAGTATATTTGCACATCAGGTTGTCAATACTCTGTAGAATAGCACTCGGTTTACCTCTTCCTTTGCCCTAATTCTTCACTTCATGAATTGCCTACAGTTGTTAGGCTATGTTTATAGTTGTGTTCTTTTGTCCTGGATTCATATGACCTCTATATTTCCGATGAACGTACGAAGGTTCCGAAATTATAATGATATCGGTTGCTCAGTTGTAGGTTCCTCCAGTTGCCAACTTTCTGCCTTACAGAAACATCTATCTCCTAAATGCAAGAACCTTGAGAAGATAAACCGCTTTTTGTAAACACTAACTTGCATTTTTTATAAAGAACAAGAAAAATTCCATTTTTAAAACTCAGACAAATAATAAAAAAAATATCATGTTTGATACATTTGACATTTCCACGACGATAATCGACTGTTCTTTTCAAAAAATCAATTAATAGAATAATACCCTGGTATTTCCTTTTCTAAAAAGTAGTATGAAGGACATCATAGATGTAACATGTTTTTCACCAATAAATCTGCTTTCAAAAACCCTTTTGTTTCATGGATTAAAAAGTCCAAAACAGTTTTTAATGCGGTTTGCTATACTTGAAGGAGAGAGCAATTTCGTAAAGATATTTTAAAAGAGAAATGGGGCGGGGCAACCAGTTTTTAAAGAAATTTCTAGGTTTTTTAGTCCCTTTGGGAAGTGTTGTTTATAATCTGTTTCTGTGTCTCAGATATTCACACTTTAAGAACCAATAGGTAATGATCTCAACAAATATCCACCAGTCTTTCAATAGAAATAATTAAAAAAATTCAACAGTGAATCTTCACTTGAGACTTTATCATTTTCATTATTTTTTAGAGACTACATGCTTCCTTGTTTGTACCATCCTTTCCAAATTGTTTGACATTGAAATGTCTAGATTATTAATACAATCTGTATCACAATTGAATTAAATTACCTTTCATTAAAATAGTATAGATCAAAATTGGGAATAAGGTTCTTATAGAACCTTTCATCTCACCAGAATATCATTTTGTTGTATAAGACATTTAACCCCATTTTCTTGAGCCAATTTTATTACAGTTTATTAAATATATTTCTTTTCGTTTGTTCAAACATACAGTATGTGTATTTAGGGCGTTACAGTTTACCTTGATTCTGATTTACGTTCTACCTGAATGATTTTACATGCGTCATTTAGTAATTCAAGTCGTCCAAGGAGACTTATTTCAATTCGCGTAGTTATTTTGGTCATTGTGCCATTTAAAACCGTGTTTCGAACTAAAAATATTCTTCGACAAGTTAGCTACACGACTGATAGTTTTATTTTGTATTTTACATTCTTTGGCAGTCCTGGAAGTTTTTATTTGATTTGCATATGCAACTGCTGTCTGGTTATCTCTCACTACCTGGATCGCCTGGTTTTTTCGCTATTTTGATTGTCCGGATTTTTCTGCATTTGGATTGCCTGGGTTCTTCTTCGTATTTGGGTTGTCCGGGTTTTTCTCATTTGATTGCTGGGTTCTCTTCGTATTACTGGATTGCCTGATTTCCCCATTTGGATTGCTCGGTATTTCCGTCAGGACTTACCGAATTTTTCAGTTTTTTGTACTCCATTTGCAATTGTAACATGAAATTTAGCTAAACATTGTCGCTACCTATACATATCTGTGTTGGTCATTTTGGATAATAAACAGGAAAATACTTTATGTTCGGCTTGCAGCGAAGCCGGAAAGAGAATATAACATATTTCTCTTTTTCTAAGCCTTAACTTTTGTAGGTTTTCTCTTCAGATTCCATCCATTTGTTCTTGTCGAACAAATACTCATTAATGGTATGTTTCGTAATTTTCTAGTTCTGATTGGCGTAGATCATAGTTTTCTGAATATTTTTAGAGAGTCACACTAAGCCTATTCCTATAGACCGCTAAGTATTTTAATATTTTCCTCATAATTTTAACCTCAGGCTCCTTTTCTTTCTTCTTTCTAGAACTGTAAAGCTTTTTTCTACCTCCTTAAGCCCATTAATTTGTTCAAGAATGATTGTTCGTCAATCCTTGTTAAAAGTTGTAATCCGGTTTTCCCAATTTCATTGTTATTTGATAACAATGTAAGGTGTAGCAGCATATTGTTTTTTTAATTCTAATAAATTGTGTCTAACAGCTTTACATATGATTCATCCTTGAGAAGAGAGTTCGTTGACTTTTCCAAATCCCCGGCTCCTTTTTAAAGTCAATTAAAGACTATGAATATTCCAACCAGCAGTGATCTGTCCTGTACCCGATAATATTTTACCTTTTTGGACTAGGTCATTAACTCATTGAACAAGAAAAAGTCCCAACCTTGCCTTTTTCCAAGGTGACTTTAAAGTGTTATCTTTCTTAGTTCTCATTGTTTAATCTCCATAGATGCACATAGTCCTGGATATTTTTAAATTTGTATACCTTTTATTCTCTTTCTTTCGGTTGTTTATAATGTTTATAGTTGTATGAAAAATCAATTTGTACATCCTGACTAAGGTTAAAGTCGTACGCATAAGAATAAAGTTTCCTTGAAAATCACTAACTATACACTGCTATTTGTAAAGAGTCTGCAGTCCCATTGGGACATATACATTAATTAGAAAACATCATACCCTTTAAACAGATATTTTCAAGACAAGTAAATTAACCTTCGCTATTTGTGTGTACTTTGTTTACACTGGTAATTCAAAATAATTGTTGAATGTAAACGCAAAGATAACGAACAGTGATCAAAATCTCGTAAGTCCTAAATATAATACACAAAGAGTTGGGCAATTACGACCTCTGGACAACCAGGTAGTGGGATCAGGTGCCTGGAGAGTAGCATCCCCTTGTTGACGGTACACCCGCGTGTCATAGTCTTGATCAGGTAAACGGAACATCCGTTAGTCAAATCAGTGTTGAAAAACGGCTTAGAATGGTTATGAACACATCAGACAGCAATTTGACTCAATGATAGGTCATGGTAAACATAAAAATTGTTATACGACATAAGAATTTACGGAAATGGCTGCTTTAATACATGGACTGTTGAAACCCCTGCAACAACAACTTGTTGTAAGTAGCTTGCTCGATCAAACGTGATTATACGCAGACAAGCTCTTGCGTATCGATAAGTTGAAAGACAATGCACACTAATGCAGGTGATGATGGATATTGCTACACACAAATATTGGGTTTGCGATGGAGAAGCTTGAAATCGTCCCCGTTGTCAAAAGTATGAGTAGTTGTTTGCCGTTATGTCAATGTTCAATTAAATTCACACGAAGCAGACATGGACGGCTCTGTGGTGTCTTTATTTCTAGTTCGTTGGGATATTCTTGAATCGACATATG
The DNA here is from genome assembly GCA_903981925.1 of Ostrea lurida. NCBI lineage: Eukaryota > Metazoa > Mollusca > Bivalvia > Ostreida > Ostreidae > Ostrea > Ostrea lurida. The sequence continues at coordinate 38,800 of CAJDSM010013896.1, read as the reverse complement.
AATGGATCTTGTTATTGAATAGATAATACATCGTCAATATATCGAAATGTTAAAATTAAAGGCCACCGCTAGAGATTTCTTCTTTTCGTGTTAGAACGCTTTTGAATGAATTCTGCCTAATAAAATATAAAATAGGTCAGCAATAGAGGACAAGTTAGTGCCCATGGGATTCAACAAACTGTTGGAAGACCTGTTGCCGAACTACAAGATATGGTCCAATAAGGAACTCCGCAATGTTTATATCAATTACAGAGCATTGTGTGTAGAATCTGGAGTGGAGTTAAACAATAATTTTTTGAATGGCTAGTCACTAGATAAAGAAATATTCCTTTTTTTCCAATTTTGTTAAAAAGCACTGTTATATATTACATAAGCATTAGCCTTTAATTATCATGCGGGATGTAGTGAATAAAATGGCTGTACCTCCCTGTCTGGCATCTGAAATGTTCCAGGACTAATAATGTCGTATCCCCAAAGTGACCCTGATTTGTTTCTTGTGTCACTACTGTAAATGTGCATCTTTTTAAGTGAATAAAATGGCGAAGTAACATAAGACAACGAAGATAATTGAAAAGCTGTTTCTGTTTCAAATGTTTAAGACATCCCTTTCTCTTCTCTCGATCCCACCGAGACCACTAAATTAAGTGAGTGATATAACACTAAGCTCATATTCAGTAGACTAGTAAAAGCAGTAAATTATAAATGATAATGAGATTAGATTCATTATAAAGTTTCTGATGATGCATAACTAACTCTCTACTAACACATTGACCATTCAACTTCCTTTCATCAAATAAAAAAAAAAGTCCACAGTGTTAGAGATGGTAAGTTTCCAGCATCTTGAGCCCGATTGAAAATATTACAGGTCGTGCTCCATCAATGAATTTCACATATTAAATGAGGCAAGCCCCGCAGTTGTCTCAAGGGAGTTTGTTCCACACTCCAGGGTAAGGTAGATTGTTGTCAACAACTTGCATCTAGATAAGTTTTTTCCTGAAAGTATATCAACAACTACAGTTTTCAGCTACAATGCAGACAAACCTCAACAGCAGCAGCTACTGAGTATCCCTCTCCCATCCATATGGCCACTTGACTAATTGTAAAGTCTGTTAAAGTCCTGCATTGTAATCAGCTTTTACTTGAAACATTCTCATTACATATAGATTACATGAAATTGTGTGTTAAGCTTGGCCTGCTCAAATTTCTGTGGAATGGTATTCGCATACAGGGGCATGAACAAGATTGTACAGGTGAACTGTTGTCAGGTGTTAAACTGCTTCTGCTTTGCATTCTGGTCAAACCATCTTCAGTTTTTCTTTTAAGTTAAGATATGTCCTTCTTTGTATGATGCCAAAATACCCATTGAATTGTCCGTTGTTAGTAAGATATGAAATTCAAAGTGGAATGCAACACATGTACTTTCTCTTACACATGAATGTTAGATTATTTGATTTATACTATTCTGTTATGATGGTGGCACATGTAACAAACACCCTCTTCATATTTTTGGCATGAATATATTCGTCCTTACATAAATGATGAATGTAACAATGACAGCCAATGTTCTTTGTGATCTATATTATCCATGGACAGGTGTTACTCATTGTGGATGTAGATATATAAGATGTCGCTACAGCAATTTGATTATTGATGATATTCAGCTGTGCATGTAGAAGGTACAGATAGGGAATTTATGGGTTGTATGCATTATACGAACTGTTGTATAGTGTATATACACTAAAAGGATTTGATGCATACCTTACTAAATTTTGCATTTATTTGATTGAAGCTGCAAGTAATCAACAACATCAAACAGGATGTGGTCAAGTCTCTATCTTTGTACTATTTTTACGTTTGTGGACATCATGGATTTCAAGGTCAGTGAACTGTATACTGCAAGGAAATTATTGTAATAAGTATATATCATGCATGCATATAATGTTTTTTGTTAGCTTATTCTATCATGCTTTATAATATGCCCAGTAATTTTTATATGTAAAGTTTATCCCTGTTTTGAGTAATGAGAAAATTTCAAAACTGAACTCCCAGTAATGTTATTTTGCAGGATCATGTGGTGGACTTGCTGACTACGATTGATGCATGTCAAGTTCACATGGATGTTGTACGTGAATATAATTTTCTGTGATCATTTAAATGAATATATATGATTCTCTATTGTGATTTGTACTTAGATAAATTTAAAATGGACTATACTTAATATAATGTAAGAAGGAAATTTGGAAAGGAATTAAGATTTCATTTTTTACTTTTTTATGTATAATATTTTATAGATATGAAAGAATGTTTTCTATTTTTTAAATAGACCTTGAACTATGACCTGACAGTGAACTATCTTGAATCTGATTCCACGTATGTTTCCATAATGATCCTGCTGTCTCGGGTGGAGAGACCGGAGGGTGTGTTATCTCTGTACAGCGTTGGCGTACGAGTACCTAATGCCTGCGTGTAAGAAAGGGAACAAACTCATTGTACAGTACACTGGGAAATATTGATCACAGTTTTATTGTTGCCATCGTGTACTTAGGAGAATTTAAAATGGGCTTATATTACACTGTATACAGCTTAAAAAGCAATCTGGAAATCTCAGTGTGTCTCCAAACCATGGCCTACAAGTATATGTATGCCACAGTCCTATAAGTATGCCAACAGTCCTATAAGTAATTCAACAGTCCTATAAGTATGCGCCAAAAGTCCTATAGTATGCCAACAAGTCCTATAAAGTAATGCAACAGTCCCTATAAGTATGTCAACAGTCCTATAAGTATGCCAACAGTCCTATAAGTATGCCAAACAGTCCTATAAGTATGTCAACAGTCCTATAAGTTTGCAAACAGTCCTATAAGTAATGTCAACAGTCTATAAGTATGTCAACAGTCCTAATAAGTATGCCAACAGTCCTATAAGTATGCCAACAGTCCTATAAGTATGCCACAGTCTAATAGTAATGCAACAGTTTCATAAGTATGTCAACAGTCCTATAAGTTATGTCAACAGTCCTATAGTTTGCCAGCAGTCCTATAAGTATGCCTACAGTCCTAATATGTATGCCAGCAGTCCTAATATGTTTGTCAACAGTCCTCAAAGTATGTCAACAGTCTATAAGTATGTCAACGTCCTATAATTGTGCCAACAGTCCTATAAGTAATGCCAACAGTCCTATAAGTATGCAACAGTCCTATAAGTATGTCAACAGTCCTATAAGTATGTCACATCTACAAGTTTGCCAAAACAGTCCTATAAGTATGCCAACAGTCCTATAAGTATGTCAACAGTCCTAGAAGTATTCCAATAATCCTATAAGTATGCCAGCAGCCTTTTAGCAGCCTTATAAATATGCCAAACAGTCCTACAAGTTTACCAACAGTCCTATAAGTATTTCAACAGTCCTAAAAGTATTCCAACAGTCATATAAATATGCTTATTATATATCATGTGCATTTTGTCAACAGACCTATAAGTATGCCAATAATCTTTCCATTCCTTCATTTGACTCCTGTATTCCTGCATTTTATTGAGAAACAGTTTGGCGCTAATGATTTTTATTGACTATGTCACAGTTTATATGTTAGTACATGTACCAGTATGTGTATATCAATATGGTTACTCTACATCTAAAGTACGAGGCTTTTTGTCCATAACGCAGCATAACATCATGAATTTTAAAGAAAATGGAATTGTTCCACACAGATTAGTTATAATTTATGTGATTGTAGTGATCCATCGTTCCCTCGTCCTGGGACACTGGGTGATTGACTACGACCATCCACTGAAGAAACTGTCAGAGGAGTTTGTTCCTCACTCCAGGGTAAAGTCTACTGTTCCACACTCCAGGGTAAGGGAGATTGTTCCCATACTCCAGGGTAAGAGAGATTGTTCCACACTCCAGGGTAAGGTAGATGTTCCACCACTCTGGGGTAAGAGTCTACTGTTCCAAACTCCAGGGGTAAGGGAGATTGTTCCACATTCCCGGGTAAGAGTCTACTGTTCCACACTCCCGGGTAAGATTCTACTGTTCCAACTCCAGGGTAAGAGTCTACTGTTCCATACTCCAGGGTAAGAGTCTACTGTCCAAATCCAGGGTAAGAGTCTACTGTTCCTACTCCAGGGTAAGAGTCTACTGTTCCACATTCCGGTAAGAGTCTACTGTTCCATACTCCAGGGTAAGAGTCTACTGTTCCATACTCCAGGGTAAGAGTCTACTGTTCCAAACTCCAGGGCAAGGGAGTTTGTTCCACACTCCAGGGTAAGGTAGATTGTTCCACACTCTGGGGTAAGAGTCTACTGTTCCACACTCCAGGGTAAGGGAG
>CAJDSM010013896.1:14189-29147 GCA_903981925.1 Ostrea lurida | reverse complement strand
TAGAAGACTGCCAAAAATTAAAACAATCTTATAACAGCAGTAGAGACTGCCATAAAATAAAACAATCTTATAAACAGCATCGTAGAGACTGGCATAAAATAAAACAATCTTATAAACAGCATCATAGAGACAGGCAAAACAACAAATCTTATAAATCTGAGAAGTAGACAAAGATTAATAGAGATTGGCAAAAAAAACAAACAAGTGTCTTTATAAATTTGAGAGTACCCACAGTAGATTTATATTTAATATAGATTGCCTCAGATACATATTCTTAGAATAACTTTAGTATCAAAAAGTAAAGATTTTCCAGTGTACTTACAAATAATCCATCTCTCCATGGAGTCCATTGAGAGGTATTCACACTGCACCTAGATAAAGAGGAGACACTCAATCATTTCCCACGCAAACCAGAACAAGCATTCTCACACTAGAATACTGAAGGAAACAAAAATATTCTGATAGAATTTCAGAAAAGACAAAGGTCTATTTAAGCAAAGTGTAAATGCTGGGTAGCACCATATTCCAATTCTGATGTCATGGAAAAGGAATAAAGTGAATTTCATTGCTGTCTAATTTTCACTGTTTTGTGGTGCAGATCCATGCCTATCTTTCTCTGAGACTGAACTACAGCAAAGAGCTACATTCTTAAACCAGGAATCTGAGACCTTCTGAACCTGCTATTTGGTCTCTAACCATGAAAATTTGACCCACACAAACAAGTGATACTATACACTACTGTACATTTTATCTCCACTCATAAAGACGGCATGGACTGAACTGGTAGTTTCAATAAACTTTTTAAAAATCTACTACAGTTGAACTTTGATATCTCGAACTCTGATATCTCGAATACCATGGTTTATGTCGAACTGATTTGGAGGTCCCAAACACCTATTTTCTTAGTATTTCTACCTTTGATATCTCGAAATCACGGATATCTCGAACTTTTCTCTTGGTCTCATCGAGTTCAAGATAACGAGGTTCGACTGTATTATGCATTTACACGTACCATGTCAGTGTTTGGGAACATTCATGATTTTCAAGGGGCTCGGCCAGTAGACTGAGCATGCCCGTGGCTTCTCATCTGGTCAGCTGGGAGGTTCCTCTGGGGTAAATCTTGTGAAGGGACATAATGGCAGGAACCACCACCTATAGATATAACCTGAGAAATACTTTATCCACAAACACACATCATCCCTTACATTTACAAAGTACACTGCCAAAAGAAAATCATTTCAAATACTGTGCATCAAACTTTAATTTTTACTTCAAATCAAATTCAATGAAACTCAGCTTGGAAGATTGACAGTAAATGAGTTGATTTCTATTCTTAAAAACTTTGGAAATTTCATACATGTTCCAGTCATAAATAATAAATACTTGTGAGGAACAGTAGAATTCTTACCCTTGAGTGTGGACCAAACTCCCTTACCCTGGAGTGTGGAAACGTAGACTCTTACCCCAGAGTGTGGAACAATCTACCTTACCCTGGAGTGTGGAACAAATCCCTTGCCCTGGAGTTTGAACAGTAGACTCTTACCTGGAGTATGGAACAGTAGACTCTTACCCTGGAGTATGGAACAGTAGACTCTTACCCTGGGAATGTGGAACAGTAGAACCTCTTACCCTGGAGTATGGAACAGTAGACTCTTACCCTGGAGTGGAACAGTAGACTCTTACCCTGGAGTATGGGAACAGTAGACTCTTACCCTGGAGTTTGAGAACAGTAGAATCTTACCCGGGAGTGTGGAACAGTAGACTCTTACCCGGGAATGTGGAACAATCTCCCTTACCCCTGGAGTTTGGAACAGTAGACTCTTACCCCAGAGTGTGGAACAATCTACCTTACCCTGGAGTGTGGAACAATCTCTCTTACCCTGGAGTATGGGACAAATCTCCTTACCCTGGAGTGTGGAACAGTAGACTCTTACCCTGGAGTGAGGAACAAACTCCTCTGACAGTTTCTTCAGTGGATGGTCGTGAGTCAATCACCAGCGTCCCAGACGAGGGAACGATGGATCACTACAATCACATAAATTATAACTAATCTGTGTGGAACAATTCCATTTTCTTTAAAATTCATGATGTTATGCTGCGTTATGGACAAAAAGCCTCGTACTTTAGATGTAGAGTAACCATATTGATATACACATACTGGTACATGTACTAACATATAAACTGTGACATAGTCAATAAAATCATTAGCGCCAAACTGTTCTTCAATAAAATGCAGGAATACAGGAGTCAAATGAAGGAATGGAAAGATTATTGGCATACTTATAGGTCTGTTGACAAAATGCACATGATATATAAATAAGACATATTTATATGACTGTTGGAATACTTTTAGGACTGTTGAAATACTTATAGGACTGTTGGTAAACTTGTAGGACTGTTGGCATATTATAAGGCTGCTAAAGGCTGCTGGCATACTTATAGGATTATTGGAATACTTCTAGGACTGTTGACATACTTATAGGACTGTTGGCATACTTATAGGACTGTTGGCAAACTTGTAGGACTGTTGCATACTTATAGGACTGTTGACATACTTATAGGACTGTTGACATACTTATAGGACTGTGGCATACTTATAGGACTGTTGGCAAACTTATAGGACTGTTGACATACTTATAGGACTGTTGACATACTTGTAGGACTGTTGACAAACATATAGGACTGCTGGCATACATATAGGACTGTAGGCATACTTATAGGACTGCTGGCAAACTTATAGGACTGTTGACATACTTATAGGACTGTTGACATACTTATAGAACTGTTGACATACTTATAGGACGTGACTTGGACGTTGGCATACTTATAGGACTGTTGGACTATCTTTAGGACTGTTGACATACTTATAGGACTGGTTGACATACTTATAGGACTGTTGCAAACTTATAGGACTGTTGACATAACTTATAGGACTGTTGGCATACTTATAGGACTGTTGGCATACTTATAGGACTGTTGACATACTTATAGGACTGTTGCATACTTATAGGACTGTTGGCATACTTATAGGACTTTTGGCAATACTTATAGGACTGTTGACATACTTATAGGACTGTTGGCATACTTATAGGACTGTTGGCATACATATACTTGTAGGCCATGGTTTGGAGAACACACTGAGATTTCCGATTGCTTCTTTAAGCTGTATACAGTGTAATATAAGCCCATTTTAAATTCTCCTAAGTACACGATAGGCAACAATAAAACTGTGATCAATATTTCCCAGTGTACTGTACAATGAGTTTGTTCCCTTTCTTACACGAGGCATTAAGGTACTCGTACGCCAACGCTGTACAGAGATAACACAACCCTCCGGTCCTCCACCCGAGACAGCAGGATCATTATGGAAACAATACGTGGAAATCAGATTCAGAATAGTTCACTGTCAGGTCATAGTTCAAGGTCTATTAAAAAATAGAAAACATTCTTTCAATATCTATAAAATATTATACAATAAAAAAGTAAAAAATGAAATCTAATTCCTTTCCAAATTTCCTCTTTACATTATATTAAGTATATATGTCCATTTAAATTTATCTAAGTACAAATCACATAGGAGAATCATATATATTCATTTAAATGATCACAGAAAATTATATTCACGTAACAACATCCATGTGAACTTGACATGCATACATCGTAGTCAGCAAGTCCACCACATGATCCTGCAAAATACATTACTGGGAGTTCAGTTTTGAAATTTTCTCATTACTCAAAACAGGGATAAACTTTACATATAAAATATACTGGGCATATTATAAAGCATGATAGAATAAGCTAAAACAAAAACATTATATGCATGCATGATATATACTTATTACAATAATTTCCTTGCAGACTACAGTTCACTGACCTTGAAATCCATGATGTCCACAAACGTAAAAATAGTACAAAGATAGAGACTTGACCACATCCTGTTTGATGTTGTTGATTACTTGCAGCTTCAATCAAATAAATGCAAATATTAGTAAGGTATGCATAAATCCTTTTAGTGTATATACACTATAAACAGTTCGTATAATGCATACAACCCATAACATTCCCTATCTGTACCTTCTAACATTGACACAGCTGAATTATCATTTCAATAATCAAATTGCCTGTAGCGACATCTTATATATCTACATCACAATGATAACACCTGTCCATGGATAATATAGATCAAAACAAACATTGGCTGTCATTGTTCATTCATCATTTATGTAAGGACGAATATATTCATGCAAAAATATGAAGAGGTGTTTGTTACATGTGCCACCATCATAACAGAATAGTATAAATCAAATAATCTAACATTCATGTGTAAGAGAAAGTACATGTGTTGCATTCCACTTTGAATTTCATTATCTTAACTAACAACGGACAATTCAATGGGTATTTTGCATCATACAAAGAAGGACATATCTTAAACTTAAAAGAAAAACTGAAGATGGTTTGACCAGAATGCAAAGCAGAAGCAGTTTAACACTGATGCTGTGTCACCAGTATCTACAGGAGGCCCAGTTGTGGGACCTGTGGAAGACGGCCCTTCAGTCCGGGTACATCGTACAGCTGTGTCGGGACGAGGTCTTGCACATCCACAGCTACATCAACACCTTCTTTGAGAGTCTCAAGGGGTAAATAGCATGATCTGTTGTGCAACTGATTGCACAAGTCTCTGTTAGTTTATTTGAATTGAAATGGCTTAGTTTTACAAATACTGATATGAATTATTACAATTGGCTTTGTTGGCAATACATTAAGTACAGGGAATTTGTATTATTATTATTGCAGATATTGCTATGTTTGTAATAGATGTATTATTATACTGACTACTGTGATTGTTGTTCATGAATATATGAATTGGACTTGTATGTTTCAGACATAACATGTCCAAGAGGATAACTGAAGTGAAGGATCTTCAGCATCAAGCTCTTCAGTCAGCGTAAGTGTTTCTGTGCTTTTGATTGCCTTCAAATGAGGGGAGGGGGGAGGAGGGACTTTTATAAACATACATATGCTTACCATTAGATGAGGTGGGGATGAGGTGGGGGGGGGGACTTTTATACACATACATGTATGCATGTGCTTATGATTACCATTAGATGAGGGGGGGATGAGGTGGGGGGGGGGACTTTTATACACATACATGTATGCATGTGCCTATGATTACCATTAGATGAGGGAGGAACTTTTATACATACACATATTGAGGAATTTTTAATTCCCATGCATGTATACAGTATTTGTCTATATATCAATTTGTCTGTATGTAGATATATCAAAGGCAAAAACAGTGGAATCTAAATATTAAAAAAAAGGGCTCACTTTCGTAATAACATATGCATAGTTTACTCTGATTAAACATAGCAAGATATATAACATGAAGCTGACCAATCAGGATGTAGATATTCAGTTCAAATAAACATATGCCTTGATTTTTGTGCACACATCTTGATGATGATTGCAGTAAATGCAGACAGAGTGTACATGTATTGTGTGTTTATTGCTTCAGTCCTGGCATACACAGAGAGAGGAGAAAGTTTCTGAGATCAGCGCTGAAGGAGCTGGCCTTGATTTATACAGACCAACCAGGATTGTTAGGACCAAAGGTAAAATTGCGAACATTTCCAGTGTAAAATGTTAAACGTACATAAATGTGTTCCCATATTTTTAATCTTGTATCATTTTACCTTTTTCCCTCCTTTCGAAAACCTAGGGACTGTATATTTTCCAAGCCTTGGCGGTGGCTCGAGATGAAATTCACTGGCTGCTGCGACACTTTGATAACCCGCCCTCTAAGCGACACAATGTTCGGCTGTCACAGGAGGACTTTGTAGACAGACAGTTACCAGAATTATTGTTCAACATGGAGGAACTCAAATGTCAGTCTTTCTAAAATGGTGTACAAATCAATAATACATGCATCCTTTTAAAAATTTACTATTGTGAGACAATTTAAATATACACAATGTTATTTGAAAATTCTACATGTGTACTTTTGGGTACAAGAATTCTTGTATTTGATATCAAACTCATGATCAGCATCATTTTGAAGAAAAAAATTCTATGAGAGAATGTTAATGGTCATATGTTTGGTATTTGAAAACATTTATTCATATTACCATTTTTAGCTCTGGTTCGGAAGTACAATCAAGTGGTGCAGCGGTATTATGTCCAGTATTTGGCAGGTTATGACTCGGTTCTTCTCAACCAACTTATACAGGTACTGTGTGCTTTTTATGGTGTCTTTAATCTTTATGTCTAGTTGCCAACCTTGATTACTTACAGAGTAAATAGTGCATTTGCTACATGTATAAGTACATATGTATCAATGGATGGTACTGAATACCATACATTTATGAGGAAAGGGGGAGGGACATACTAAAATTAATAGAAATTGAGAGAAAAAAATTGGGGGGGGGGGGGGTGATTCAGTTTCCTTTCAGAGGAAGATAAGTTGGCAATTACGACATTGTAAAAATCATTATTACATTTATAATGTTTTTATTTTAGAGAGGATTTATTTCTCAGAAGTCAGAACTAGATTGAATTAAGTTGTAAATTTAACTCTTTGAAATGATATTATGAAATAAGTTGTAAATTTAACTCTGCTCTTTGAGAAAATAATTTTTTTTATTGTTTGACTGTGTTTTTGTAACAGGATCTAAATAAAGACCCAGTAAGATTCTAAACACTGCATTTACCAAGATTTTACTGTTCTACTAATGGCAGTCATAAATTGTTATTCCAATTTTAATGATGACATACAAAATATTTGCTATGCATACAAGGAGCACGTACTCTATGTTTATTCTCATGCTTTAGCATTGTGTATTTTATGGAAGTTTATTGTACATCATACTCTTAGAATTCAAAATCTGTATGCTTTGAAATTTTTGCCTACAGTACAGTATACATGTATTTGATTATTCTAGAAAAAGCTTTATTATAATATTATACAGATAATAATCTGATGCTTATTTCAAAAGTGAATGAATTATACAGATGACTGTCTGAAACGAAATTCCTATATATACTGTGGAATCATTTCAATTTTTCGGGGACAATGTTCCTAGGTAACCCAAATTTTACTGATTCATGGGGATGTACTTTTGTAGGTAACTAACCTATTTTATACGTAAGATAACTTACTGATAATTAAAGGTTTTTTTTCATTATTTATACACTTACTGATACTTGAAGTATTTTTGTTAACTGAATTATTGATTTGTTGCGCAAGCATGATCATGAAATAGTGCGAGTCATTTTACAACACCAGATAGATAATGCAGCTGGGATAATACCTCTACAGATTTTGTTAATAATTGAAAATTACACATGGGTAAGTGTGACCCACAAAATCAACGAACATTTATCCCCCCCAAACACTGATGATTCCACAGTATACTATAATATCTATATCCACACCATATGAATAAAAATTTATTTCAATCGTATTCTATTGAATTTACATCTATCTTCCTGATTTTTTTTATCTTTCATTATTATACATGGTACACCCCCTACCCCACCCAACCCCGCAAAGTGGTGGTGGTGGTGGTGGGGGGGGGGGGTGTATTGGTTTTAAATCATCTGTCCATCTACAGACGTATTTTGTCTATAGATGTGGAATACTTTGTATACCTGTGCACCTGATATTTGCAGACTGTTCAGTTCAAATTTGAGAAAGCTATGGACATATAAAGTTGCCAGTATCTCCCAAAGAACAACTTTTTGGGAGAGAATTGGTTTCATCTCTCAGTCTGCCTTTTCAACCATGTCCATCTGTTATTTGGACAATTATTGGTCTCAACCTAAGAATGTCAATGTGTATATCTGTGTTCCATTTATTCAAGTTCAAAGATAATCATTCTCACTTTCCACATTGAAAATAAACCCATACAGGAGGGGGGAAGAAGAGATGTGTGTAGTATTTAAATAAAGTATTCTGATACACATAATTATTCAAATCGTCTACCTCATTAGTAAACATTAGTAAACACTGTATACTTATCTGTTTTGTACAGAGTGATAGTTTACTTTACTTTACTTAGGTGTACATGAATTTTTTTGCAGAACTTGGCTCACTGCCCAGAGGACGAGTCTGTTATTTTGTCATCACTGTACAACTCCATAGCAGCATTATCTGTCAAGCAAGGTTGGAATTATTGTATTTATGATTTTAAATTCTTGTAAAAAGACATCTCTTTTTCATCAATTGGTAGATTTTGTAAATTCTGATATTAATTGCACATGCAATGGTACTTTGAAAAAATTGACAGAATGCTAATTATTAAAACATTTTCACAATTTTTTAGTTGAAGCTAATGACATGTTTGACTTTCGTGGAATCAGATTGGACTGGTTCAGACTGCAGGTTAGTTTGGAAGATTGAATTTGGTTGATACAATAAACAAAGTTATTATTGAAGAAAAGATGTATGCCGGTGCCCTTTTGATGGAAATCTCTGTATTTTTGGTACACAGGCCTACACCAGTGTGAGCCGAGCAGGCCTGGTTCTGAGGGACCACCAGGACCTTGGTAAACACCTCAATATGATCGTCTTCCACACCAAGATGGTGGACTACTTAGATGAACTCCTGAATGAAGCTGGAGATCTATCAATATATTGGTGAGCTTTCATGTTTGTTGTGTTTGATAGAGTATTTTGCACATTCGTATTCTTTTTTGAGAAGGAAAATCGGAAAACTTTGTGTAACTAAGATAATATGACATTGCACCTCTTACTAGTGTAGCAGGTATGTTTGTACTTGTCAGGTACATTTTGTACTTCAATAACTTAAGTTTTCTACATGTATGTGTATATGCAATCTTGCACTTTCTGTTTATTTTCAGCTTCTACACTCAGATATTTGAGCATCAGTTTAAGCAGTGTATGGAGTTCCCAGCCCAGCACCGCTACAGTATAGTGTTCCCCATCATTTGTGGCCATTTCATGAACGCCACACATGAACTCTGCCCAGAGGAAGTAAGTCACACTTCATTTTTCAGATGTCTGACATGTGATAATGGAGTATGTTTGAGTTTTCTTTCTTTTTATAAATTTATTTTTTGTAGTGCTATTGCACTAGCACCAGCACCTGACAAGATTAATTTTTTTATCTCTTTGTTTTATAGTCCCACTTCACTAGCATCACCGGCATACGGTATCGTACAAGATTTAATCGTGTTTCCTCTATTTAACAGCGCCACTCCATTGGCACCACTAGTGTACAGTACGCCCACTGGTTCCTGAAGGAAATGTCCGACGAAGTCAACCAGGTCATCACCGCCATCTGTGAGGAACAGTGCATGCTCAACTACAAGGTGACATATCAGTCATTAAAATTCTAAAAAAAAAAAAAAAAAAAAAAATGTAAAAAATAAAAAAACCAGTGCATGCTCAACTACAAGGTGAATTACTGCTCATTCTAATTCTAAACAAAAAATAAATAAATAAAAGATAAGATTTAAAAAAAAATAAATTTGGGAATAGGAAGAAAGTTCACTGCAGATTAAAGGAGCTTGTATTTGTACCCCATACTGATGAACTTACAACATACTTAAAATGTGCACAAATATTGACATCAAACTTAGAATTGAAATATAGTTACTCTTGATACCGTATAAGTAGAATTTTTAGCGCAGACGCGAGCAAAGTTAGCATTTTCTCCATAAAAAGTGGTATCTTATTTTAGCGGTAAATAATTTTAGCGATTTGATAATCTATTACGTCGAAAAGCTTACAATGATTTGGAATGAATTGTTAGCGATATCTAATTTTAGCGATCTAAAAGCTCGCTAATAATCGCCGAAAATTAAATCCTCGCTAAAATTTCTGCTTATACGGTATAACATTTCAGTTTTGTTGTTAAAATGTGAGTAATTCACAAACATAATGCCTGACAAATCTTTATGATTCCACTGTGACAAGATTAGAAGATTTAGTGCTTGTACAGCATAATATGACCCTTGTTCAAAGAATTATTTCTATAACACCAAAAATGTACAACAAATTGTGCAATACTCCAAGGCAACAAGGCTATGGAAATGGTCCATGAGACTGATGTACTGTAGCTTCATGTAATTACAATGTAATTACAATGACATGTACACATATGCTGTGCTTTGTTTTGTACTGAGATGACATGTACACGTATGCTGTGTTTTGTTTTGATGACTTGTACACGTTGTTTTGATGACATGTACACATTGTTTTGATGAATTCACGTTGTTATAATGACTAGTACACATATGCTGTGTTTTTGTTTATGAAGCTTCTACCTAAGCACAGTGCAGCCAGCATTCTTCAGAGTTCTAACAAACACAAGAAAAAACAGGACAAGAAGAAACAACCAGGCCCCGAGGAAGAAAAGCCAGGATTGGAGAGTGCTCGTAAAAACAGGGAGAACTTTACAAGGTACACCTCCAAACAGGAAGTCTCACAAAGTGGGCATACATATCCATACCCTGGGGTGGGCGTCCGTACATATATACCTCTACAGTCCCTAGTGTGGGCACACATATATATCCATACCCTGGGGTGGGCGTACATACATATATACATATACATACCCTAGGGTGGGCATACATACATATACATACCCTGGGGTGGGCATACATGTGTACATATACATACCCTAGTGTGGGCATACATATATATCCATACCCTGGGGTGGGCAAACGTACATACACATACCCTGGGGTGGGCATACATACATACATATACTTATTATATACTTTCAATTTCGTCTCCTCTTTTTCCTTTAGAAGTTTGCGGGCCTAAATCACACGATATATGCCCGGATACTTTTTGGCCCGCTAGCTGACGTTATAATTGAACAAAATTGGAAAATTGATTGTGATGTCATAATAGAGCACATTTCTTGACGTTACTGTTAAAACGTCAACAAACTTAAGTTTCAAATTTTTTTGTGTTTTTCAGCTCTTAGTCTGTTAAACTATTGAAAAAAGTGTTAAAAATAAAAATGTTGTTAGTTTCTAAATGAAATTGAAAGTATATAATAAAAAGGTTATAGACTTTTGTATGGAAAAATATGACGACCTCATTTTTTGTCGCGAACGGACCTCGCAAGCTCGGTCCGTGTACGTGCCCAAAAACTCAGTCGTCACATTTTCCCATACAAAGTCTATAATCTATAAATATTTGTCCCTGCATAGCAAAGGAGGGGCATACATTAAAGTGACAGTTTGCTTACATTTGTGTACAGATGTGCACTGCCATGAATAACTCCTTTGATGTCCTGTTGGAAGGAAGATAGGGGACTTGGGCTTCATTTTACAGTGCTTGTGTTATAATGTTTGAAATGTTGTTTGGCATGATAGGTTTTTTAAAAAATGTCAATGAAAAAATACATGTACACATTTTATGTACTGGTGGATGATATATGAATTAAGACGTTTATATTCAAGTTTATACATGCATGCATATATTTACATTAGCACTATTTTCTCTGCAAAGATTATGTGTATCTAGCAACCGATTGAAGTCATTGTTTATTTTATTCATTTTAATGTTGACATTTCCAACATCATAGCCACAAATGTGTTTTGTATACCTCTCTGTATTATGTCCTTTTATCACTGTAGGTTGACTATTAGTTTGTAGGCTCAAAATGCACATGTAGGGACAGGACAGTTAATGAATATTTATTCCCATGAAATAAAAGACTTTGACAGTATAACATTGCTTGTATTTTTAGGATGGACAAGTTACACATGGCCTTGACAGAACTATGTTATGCTGTAAACTACTGTAATGTTATTCAAGTTTGGGAGCATGGTTTTGTACCTAGGGAGTTCTTCATTCAGCACCTGGAAACCAGATTTAATAAGTAGGTCATCATTGTCTTACAGAAGAAGAAACATTTCTTTTAATTTTCAGGAGAGTTTTGTCTCAGATGTTTTTATGTGAGTGCATTTTATTTTTTCTGTAGAGCTTTAGTGGGCATGATGATGTACAACCCTGATACCAGTGAAATAGCCAAGCCATCCGAGTTACTAAGCAGTGTCAAGGCCATCATGAGTGTTTTACAAGGACTTGAAAATTATGGTAATTATGAATATCCCATCTTAAGGGGGGAGGGGAGAACACCAAGGGGGGTGGGGCATATTGTTTTGTATTTTCTGTCTGTGAGTCAGTCCTTCGGTCTATCTGTCTGTCACAAAATCTTGAAACTTTGTGCAATGCTTCTTTGCCATTTGGACCAGTCACAGTAGCTTAGTGGTTAGAACATTTGGTGTGCAACAGGGAGGTCGTGAGTTCGAGCCCCACTTGTGCCATGGCCGCATCAAACTTAAGACTTTAAAATAGGTAGTGTTTGCTCCTTTGCCAAATGCTGGGCATTTAGAAGTGAGAATCACAGGTCTTTCGGCTATGACCTTAAAAATGAAGGGCCTGTGTCACATTAGGCGTTAACATGCTAAAGAACCCCCACTGCTATTGTCCTGAGTGCTAAGCATAGGTCTAAATTTGTGGTACTTCACCTACAACTGGTGACGTCTCAATATGAGTGAAAAATTCTGGACAGGACATAAAACAGATGTAGATGTATATATTGTGAGGGCATGAGGATCCAATTATTTTCTTAAAGTAATAGTGGATCTAAGAGAGATGGAGGATGTAAAATAGCTAGTGAACATTTCACCTACTGTATGGCTTATCTGATAGACTTTAAACTTTGTACAATCCTTCATTGTCATTTGCACATGTGCATATTGTAAGGACAGGAGGATCAAATTCTTATCCTTAAGGTGGCTCACTACATCTGGGAAAAAGTTCTCCAAAAACAGTAGACATGATCTTACATTATGAAATATATGATGAATATATAATAATTATGCATGTGAAAAAGGTGGAAAATATGAAATTTGAATACAAAAACATGATTTTCAAAACTTTCTCGCAGAAAATATGAAACAAAAGTCCCTGGCGGATTCGAAATCGGGACCTGCGGTTTACCAAACAATCTTTACCTACTGAGCCTATGAAGTTATAACGATCAAATTGATCGAAACAACTATTTCACAAACTATTTTAAATCGCCATCTTGTGACGTTGTGTTATAAAGAGTATAAGATTTAGTGTAAGTGAGCTACCTTAACTTATGGGATCATAAGAGGGTTGGGGAGGGGGGTAAAATAGCTTGTGAACATTTCTCCTCCTGTGACTTATCAGACAGCCCACAATTCACAGTGGATTAAAGAGGAGTGTTTTATAGCTTTATGGTATGCTCATTTTCTTGAGGGTAATTCAACATAAAGTCATTTATTTAGTTCATAATGTCTTTGTTCCTGCTCATGCTTTCTCTTCCATGCTATGCAATACGTTAAGAGGAGGGGGTATGTGTAATTTGAAGCACTTTCAATTTAGGGAGCTGGGGAGACATTTGTTTTGAACAAAAATAAATGATGTTTATTAACATGGTTTTTTGTTTTTTTTGGTCAACACCAATTCTTAAAGTACATTTATTCCATCCAATAACGGATCTTTGCATTGATTGCTGTCATTACAAAACTATAAAACCTTCCATGTATCAAAGGTGAAGAAGCTGTAGAACTTCCCAGCAATATAAGACAACTTGACACTGTTGTTTTTCCATTTGCAGTTCAGATTGACATTGCCCGAGTGTTTAACAGTGTGTTACCCCAGCAGACGCAGGCCACTGATAGCTTCAATGGTGAAAAGACCATCACAGCCAACTACACTAACTGGTGAGGAAGGCAATTCGGAAGTTTTAACCACATCTTATCAAAAACTATTTCTTTGTTTTAACTTTGTTCTGTGCAGGTTTGCTATTTTAGAGCTACATGTATGTGTACCTATATATACTTACAGTCACATGTATGCCCAAAGTCAAAACGGGCAAACAAAATCTGAATATTCCAATATATAGCAATGCAAGCTCAGTACTTCTATAATGTAACACGGTGTAGATTTCAAATTACATGAGTGTGCAAGCTAATCATGCATGGGGGAAATTTTAAAGATATGCATCAAGAATTTTGAAGGGGCTGGACATATAGGAATTCTTTTTCTTTTTTCTTCTTGCATTGATCTCCGTATGCAATTATATTTAGACACAAGGGCATGACAGCACTAAGGTCTGTTCTGCCCTTATTCAACATGGAGTACAAACCAAACTCGCTCATGTGGAACGTCTCAGTGATCCTTGTAAATGCTGTTTTGGATGCTGCATCTGACCTTCATTTAGAATAGATCAAGAGATTGATACTATAAAATTTGGACACTACAAACATTAATCTTGCAATGCAGGCACATGCATTGAAGATTTTTGCAGAGCTGAAGCAAATGTCTTTTAGAAGAAGGTAGTGTTCAAATTAAGCAGATTTTTTTTTTTGGATATACATTCCACGTTTTGCACCACAAAAGTTTTGATTGGGCACAATGCTCATGCTATTTTTCACCAAGTCTCATACATATAATACTAGTGTAAAGGATACACTTTATTTGGAGAGAAAAAAATATTGAACTTCACACAGAATCTTTCAGAACTCAACTGTCAAGAGATATTTAAGAGAACAAATTCTAGCAAAGATATAATCTTTTATGAGAATAAACATATTTCTTAATGAAATGAATCAATATTTTTGACTCTGTGAACAGGTATTTGAAGGTGTTATACTTTTTGACTTTGTGAACAGGTATTTGGAGGTGTTGCTTAGAAGAGTGACTGTAAACATCGGTCAGATTGTGTACTCTCCAAACCGAAAGGCATTTGTTACCGTGGCAGCAGACAACAATAGCAAAGAGAACCTCTATCTGGCGGCTGAGGAGTATGCTGATCTCACTGGTGAGTGTCGTATCAGGGTTACAAACATGTAGCACAAATTATTGTTATAATTTCCAATTAGTTGTCCAATGATGTGTTGTTTTAATGCCACCGTGATCGAAGATCAGGGGGCATATTGTTT
>CAJDSM010013896.1:0-14164 GCA_903981925.1 Ostrea lurida | reverse complement strand
GGGGGGAAGGAAGGAGAGAAATCCTGGCTGTGAAGTGATAAATACATGGAAAACCAGTTTTCTTAACAAATTTAAAGGGAAATAAAAATTCACAGAAAGCAATATCATTTCAGGTAAGCTCCACCCTCATTGATGAATGACTTATACTATGATCAAAATAGTTGACCTAAGGATTTTTCTCTTCAATGAGGTATTGTCCTGCTTAGTCTGAGTTCCAAATTACCTTGAGTGAACTTTGCTTAAAAAGCCATTTGCCTGGTTATTCATTTGTCTGGATATATGACGGCAATACTTTGAAACTGTTGGAAATAAGAACTTTTTCATTGTGTAAGGTATATGTTTCTGAGTGACCTTGACTTTCTAAAATGTCTATGGAATATTATCAATTTTTCTATTAAATAATGTCTATATAAAAAAATGATCTCAAGGGCAATGATTTCCATGCTGGTATTTTCTCTGTAGTATGTCTATTATTTAATGAATTTTACGATTATCCACAATTAATATCAGAGGCAGTTGTTATCTAATCTGTTTGCAATCAAAAGTTTTGACATATGACAGTGGGCCTCGTTATCCAGACGCCATTAATCTGGAAACGCTTCACCTTGCCGGAAGATTTTTCTTGGGAACAGAAATATTAACACGTTATAGTTGTATCATTAATGCTGAAATTCGCCGTTCCGGATCCGGACGGTTGTTTTTTTACTAACAAAGCGCTAATGCATTGTAAATGTACGTAATCTAGACGATTTTTTTTATTCAAGGTTGCTTCGGAACAGATCGAGGCAATGACGTAATTGCAAAAGAAAACATAAGCCATTCAGTCGAGGCCACTGTAATTAAAACCGAGTAATTTACCTGTAACAATATCGCTGTCTTCTAGGTGTTAAGTGAGACCGTCAGTTTTATTTGCAGCTGTGCCGTTCGATGGAATTTGCACATCGTATCCATTGAATTTAAAATAAAAAACTGTACAAATTTACCATCGATGTTGATGTGATGATATTTCTATTGAACTGTTAAATCTATACTTTCAGTCCGATTAATCGGACTGTTTAAATAAAAAAAGTACGTGTTAACGAATGATACACTCGTGTTTTATTTTACGTTATGCAATTGTTCATTTTACAAGTAAAAATTCCACAACACGCAACAGAGTAGAGAGAGAGAGAGAAGAGAGAGGAGAGAGAAGAGGAGAGGAGAGAGGAGCAGCATTTTACCGGCGAGAGAGGATTGTTGACTTGAAGAAAGAGAAACATTTTACCAACGGGAAGAGAGGATGTGTTTCTTTTGTGTTGTGAGGGACGAGAGAAAGAAACATTCCTACGGAGGAGAGAGAAGAGGAGAGAGAGAGAGAGAGAGAGAGAAGAGAGAGAGAGAGAGAGAGAGGACATAATAATAAATCCAGTTAGACATGAGAGAGATGAACATTTTACCCACCGAAAAGAGGAGGATTGTTTTATTCTGTGTTGTTGAGGGAGGAGAAAGAAACATCTAAAACCTGGAGAAGAGAGAGAGAGAGAACATTTACGGCGAGAAGAAAGGACTGTTGTATTTGTGCGGGTTTTGTGTACCTCAACAGTACTAAGCCACAAATTATCATGCATCCGAATATGAACAACCGTCCGAGTGTAGCTGAGGTATTTCCACTCGGATGAATTAGTGCGCGTTGGTAGATCAAAGCGAGAGTACATTTTATAACAAGCTTTGGATACTAATTGTCTCCAGAATAGGGCTGGAAAATTAAAAATATGAAATCTACATACTTCAAGCTCGATGCTCAACAATGAAAATTCGTCACACCTAATAGCTAGTCCCCGTTTGCTACCGACAATGGCCCCATCCAGCCACAAAGAGGATACGAGTGAAATCCTGCCAGTGTGGAAAAAAAAAAATATTTAACCTGACGTAATAACTGAGATCAGGAATTGGATAATGTTGTTTTTTACATTAAGCGATTTAAGTGCTTAGATGCATTGTACAGTACATGTTAACCCATTGATTTACTCTAATAAAGTAAATGAATTACATTAGAATGAAAACATGTTTAAATTTACATTATAATCAAAATAAAAAACATATTGGACTTCTGATGAAGATCACTAAATATGCGATTCAGTTATCCGGGACGCTTCATTTATCCGGACGATTTTGCTGGAACACCAAAGTGTCCGGATAACGAGGCTCACTGTAACCATTATGTTATTTCATTTGGTTGTTATTGAAAACATGTGATTTTGCTGATGTTCACTTACTTTTATGTACATGCATGTGCTGAAAAAAACATCTATTAAAGGTCGGCAACAAATACAATGATTATAAAGAAATACTAGAGGAAATTAAAGCAGTTGTTTTCTACTTTGAACAAATAACATTGATAATCGCATGAAGGTGGCGCTCCTCTACACAAACTGGACACATTTTTAACTTTGTTTCAAAGAGTGCTCACATTGACAACTAGAATATGTACATGTAACTAGAAAAACTCAGATGAGAGAAAAATCTGGCGATAAGAATATATCTTCACAGTTCCATCCATAAACAAGAGGAATTTGCGAGCTATCTAAACTGGGAATACCCTCCTATGCCTACTCTGAACCTATACCTGTAAGCTCATCGCGACTCCCCTGACATGGCCGATTGCATAAGTCGTTCCCCTATATCTCCACATTCGCCACTAATCGGTCCAATCAAATATGTTCAAGCCAACACGCTCTACAGTTCTACAATAACAAACCACAGTGACAACAAGTCATTCACGCCAAAGCTCTCAGTCTAAACAATAAACAAACCAACAATGACAACATCAATTCGCGCAAGCTCTCAGTTCTACAATAACAACCAACAGTGAAACAATCAATTCCAGCCAAAGCTCTACAGTTCTACAATAACAAAACCAACAGTGATACAATCAATTCAGCCAAACAGCCTCCAGGTTCACAATAACACATATCACACAGTGAACAATCAATTCAAGCCAAAGCTCTCAGGTCTAGCAGATAACACAAACCAACAGTGAAACAGATCAATTCAGCCAAAGCTCTCAGTTCTACAATACAAACCAACTCAGGTAACAATCAATTCAGCCAAAGCTCAGTCTACAAAACAAACTCACAGTGAACATCAAATAAACTCCTGCTACAGCTATTCTTTATGCAATCCAAAAGTCTCAGTACATACATTCATAATCTGTTCGCTTAAGAAAATTACACAAGCTTAATTGTACATAAGATATAAGCACATTAGATATAATAATTAGTATCGTGCATTCACTCCAAGAGATCATAACTTTACATGATCAATAATGAATCTGCTTAGGCTATGTACAAAGAGAAAAATGGGACTATAATTTCACGTTCAATGATGAAAATTTTGAGAGACTGAAGTTCAAGCCATCTCAGGTCACATATATCAACTGCTAAACATGAAAACAAACAAGAATGTTTATGTGAAATACGAATGCCCCCGTATTCCAATGCCAATGGAGGGGCTTGTCATAAGAATTTGTGCATGTGAAATATGAAAGGTCTATTCCTTATCCATTAAAATGTTATGCCAATGTTAAAGTTTTTAAAATGTATGTCAAAATTCAAGGTCAAGGTCAATATTTTGGTACCAGAATAAAAGGTGGTTGTCATAAGGGAATACACATGTGAAATATGAAAGCCCTATCTCTTGTCATTTCAAAAGTTATGGCCAATGTTAAAGTTTTTGAAAAGTATGTCAAATAGTTCAAGATCAAGGTAAGGAGGTCAAAGCCCTAGTACCTAACCCATTCAAAAGTTATAGCAAAGGCTTAGTTTTTGAAAATTAGTTCAAACTTCAAAGTCAGGAGGTCAAAAATGTTGGTACCTCCTGGGACTGAAAGGTCTTGTCATAAAGAAATATAACAAGTGAAAATATCAAAGCCTAGTACCTTCCATTCAAAACTTATTGGCCAATGTTAAAGTTTTTGAAAAAGTAGGTCAAACTTCAAGGTCAAGGTCAGGAGGTCAAAAATGTTGTACCCATGGAAAGATCTTGTCATAAGGAACATAGATGTGAAAGTATCAAAGCCCTAGTACTTACCATTGAAAAGTTATAGCCAAGGTTAAAGTTTCAGACAGAAAGGACGAAAAACAATCCTGCCCTATTAAGCCTTTGCTATAACTTTTGAATGGTAGGTACTAGGGCTTTGACCTCCTTACCTTGATCTTGAACATTTGACATACTTTTCAAAAACTTTAACATTGGCCATAACTTTTGAATGACAAGAGATAGGGCTTTCATATTTCACAATGTGGTATTCCTTATGACAAGCCCTTTTATCTGGTACCAAAATATTTGACCTTGACCTTGAATTTTGACATACATTTTAAAAACTTTAACATTGGCATAAACATTTAATGATAAGGAATAGACCTTTCATATTTCACATGCACAATTCTTATGACAAGCCCCTTCCATTGGCATGTGGAATACGGGGGCATTCGTATTTCACAAACACATCTTGTTTGTTTCATGTTTAGCAGTTGATATAGGTGACTTGAGATGGCTTGAACTTCAGTCTCTCAAAATTTTTTCATCATTTGAAGTGAAATTATAGTCCCATTTTTCTCTGTACATAGCTAAGCAGATTCATTATTGATCATGTAAAGTTATGATCTCTTGGAGTGAAATGCACGATACTAATTATTTATCATAATGTGCTTATATCTTATGTACAATTAAGCTTGTGTAATTTTCTTAAAGCGAATCAGATATGAATGATATGTACTGAGACTTTTGGATTGCATAAAGAATAGCTGTACAGGGTTTTATTTGATGTTCACTGTTGGTTTGTTATTGTAGAACTGAGAGCTTTGGCTGAATTGATTGTTCACTGTGGGTTTGTTATTGTAGAACTGAGAGCTTTGGCTGAATTGATTGTTCACTGTGGGTTTGTTATTGTAGAACTGAGAGCTTTGGCTGAATTGATTGTTCACTGTGGGTTTGTTATTGTAGAACTGAGAGCTTTGGCTGAATTGATTGTTCACTGTGGGTTTGTTATTGTAGAACTGAGAGCTTTGGCTGAATTGATTGTTCACTGTGGGTTTGTTATTGTAGAACTGAGAGCTTTGGCTGAATTGATTGGACCGTATGGGATGAGATACCTAGGGGAACGACTTATGGGCCACGTCGCCAGTCAGGTGGATGAGCTCAAGGTAGGTTCAGAGTCAGGCAGCGAGGGCTTATTTCCCATTTAGATAGCCTCGCAAATTCCTCTTGTTATGGATGGAACTGTGAAGATATATCTTATCGACAGATTTTCTCTTCATCTGAGTTTTTCTAGTTACATGTACATATTCTAGTTGTCATGTGACACTCTTTGAAAGCAAAGTAAAATGTGTCAGTTTGTGTAGAGGAGCGCCACTCTCATGCGATTTATCAATGTTATTTGTTCAAAGTAGAAAAACTGCTTTAATTTCCCTCTAGTATTTCTTGATTTAATCATGTATTTGTTGCCACCCTTTTAATAGATGTCAGACATGCATGTACATAAAAGTAAGTGAACATCAGAAAATCACATGTTTTCAATAAACAACATAATGAAATACATAATGGGTTACAGTGGAGCCTCGTTAATCCGGACACTTTGGTTCCCAGCAAAATCGTCCGTAAATGAAGCGTCCGGATAACTGAATCGCATATTTTTGATCTTCATAGAAGTAACCAATATGTTTATTTTATTGATTTATAAATAGTAAATTAACACGTTTTCATTAATGTATTCATTTACTTTATTAGATAAATCATGGTTTAACATGTACTGTACATGCATCTAAAAGCACTAAATCGCTTAATGTAAAAAACAAATTATCCAAATTCATGTCCAGTTATACGTCGGTTTATATTTTTTTTTTCCACACTGGCAGGAATTTTCACTCGTATCCTCTTTGTTGGCGATGGGCCATGTCGGTAGCAAGGACTGCATTAGTTGACCAATTTCATTTTGCACGAGTTTATATTTCATATTTTTAATTGTCCAAGCCCATATTCTGGAGGACAATAGTATCCAACCTTGTTATAAATTACTCTCGCTTTGATCTACCAACGCGCACTAATTATCCGAGGTGGAATACCTCAGCTACACTCGGACGGTGTTCATATTGCGGATGCATGATAATTTGTAGGCTTAGTACCGTGAGTACAAAAACCCCGCACACAATTACAAAGCAGTCCTTTCTCTCGCCGGTAAAATGTTCTCTCTCTCTCTCTCTCTCCGGTAGAATGTTTCTTTCTCTCTCCCTCACAACACAGAATAAAACAATCCTCTTCTTCGTGGGTAAAATGTTCTCTCTCTCATGTCTAACTGGTATTTTTAATGTGCTCTCTCTCTCTCTCTCTCTCTCTCTCTCTCTCTCTCTCTCTCTCTCTCTCTCTCTCTCTCTCCGGTAGAATGTTTCTTTCTCTCTCCCTACAACACAAAAGAAAACAATCCTCTCTTCCGTTGGTAAAATGTTCTCTCTTTCATAATCAAACAATCCTCTCTCGCCGGTAAAATGTGCTCTCTCTCTCTCTCTCTCTCTCTCTCTCTCTCTCTCTCTCTCTCTCTGTGTGCGTGTTTGGAAATTTTTACTGTAAATGAACAATTGATAAACGTAAAATAAAACACGAGTCGTATCATTCGTAACACGTACCTTTTTTTTATTTAAAGTCCGGATTATCGACTGAAAGGTATAGATTTACAGTTCAATAGAATATATCATCACATCAACACGATGGTAAATTTGGTACAGTTTTATTTTCAAATTCAATTGATACGATGTGCAAATTCCTCGAACGCACATGCAATAAAACTGACGCGTCTCACTTAACACCTAGAGACAGCGATATTGTACAGGTAAATTTACTCGTTTTAATTACAGGGCCTCGACTGAATGGCTTTGTTTTCTTTGCAATTTACGTCTTGCTCGATCGTCGAAGCAGACCTTTGAAGAAAAAAAAATCGTCTGGATTAACGGTACATTTTACAATGCATTTTAGCGCTTTGTAGTAAAAAACAACCGTCCGGATCCGGAACGCGAATTTCCAGATTAATGATAGCAAATAACGTGTAATATTTCTGTTCCCAAGAAAAATCTTCCGGAAGGTGAAGCGTCCAGATTAATGGCGTCTGGATAAACGAGGGCCCACTGTATATGTCAAACTTTTGATTGCAACAGATTAGATAACAACTGCCTCTGTATTAATTGTGGATAATGTAAAATCATTAAATAATAGACATACTACAGAGAAAATACCAGCATGGAAAGTATTGCCCTTGAGATCATTTTTTTTATATAGATTATTTATAGAAAATTGATAATATCCATAGGACATTTTAGAAAGGTCAAGGTCACTCAGAACATATACCTTACACAATGAAAAAGTTCTTTATTTCCAACAGTTTCAAAAGGTATTGGTCATATATCAGACAAATGAATAACAGGCAAATGGCTTTTAAGCAAAGGTCACTCAAGGTAATTTTGGAAACTCAAGACTATGCAGGACATATACCTCATTGAAGGAAAAATTCCTTATGTCAACAGTTTTGATCATAGTATAAGTCATTCATCACATGAGGGTGGAGCTACCTGAAATGATATTGCTTTTCTGTGAATTTTTATTTCCCTTTAAATTTTTTAAGAAACTGGTGATTCAGAATAAAGAGGTGCTATTCAACATGAGGACTAGTTTTGATAAACCGGATACCATGAGGGAACTGTTTCGCCGTTTAGGAAGTAAGTCAAACACCAAAAATGCTGTAGTTTATTAATTCATTCTCAAAAGATTCCATGTAGGTTAGTGATTTGGAAATTCAAATAAATAGTATTAGGAGTGTCAAAAAACACATTCAATATATCTCTCTATCTCTTTTTTTTTCTTATTCTTTTTGAGTGATTTAAGCTGATTATTCCTCAGATATGTTCAATGAGGGATGCTCTCCAACAAGGGAAGACAACTCATACTCTGGTTTCACATTTTATTTCACACTTACCTAGATCTAGTTCAGATGGAGCAGATCTGTTTTTTCTTGATTTTGTACACATTTTTCTAGAAAGAGATTAATACATAATGATCAGTATTACATGTCACCTAAACAAATAGAAATTTTACAGGCAATAATTGAATGTATGGATGTTTCCAGGTAATTGTGCAGTTGTGCGGAATTGCCATGCTCTATTTGTCTTTGCTTTCTGCAGACCGTAAGCCACTGAACATATCTGAGGATCAATAAACTGTCTCTCTGTCTTTATATATGAATAGAAATTTCATAAAATTATCAGATACCATTCTTGTGTGAAATTATAACAAGTAGAGAAAATATGTAGAAATTCATGATATTTCAGAAATGTTATTATTATGTCTAGACATTTTGTCCACAATCATTGCAAATAGAAACAGTTAGAATATTTAGTGCCATTTAGAGGTGTTTTTTTTTTCTTTTCTTGAATTTAAAAGAAAACCAGATTTTGAAATGTTGTATTTGAAGCTTAATTGTACTTGATTGTGCATGTTATGTATAGCTTTTATTGAGATGATATATGTAGTACACATGTTAAGGTAGAGAAAGAGAGAGCTCGAGTGGTGTTTGCTCTCATTGAGTTTTCTAGAGTATTTTATGTTTAATATATTCAGTATTCAGTAAGCATGATGATTTGACAAAGGATGGCTTCAAGTCACTAAATTTAAATTAAATTGAATTTATTTTTCAAATATTCTTTTACATTTAATATCCAAAGCTGATGCACTCATGTGTCTGCTTCTATTACTAACATGATCTATAATGACAAGAGGGAGCAAATTTTCTGCATTTTCTTATGTATACTTCATTTCTATGGAATTATTTAAATTCATTTGGTACTATGAACAAATTTTTAATTTCTTTGGAAAGTAATTTTGGAGATATTTGATTGAGGTTTGAAAAACTCATGGGAAAGACCCATCAATGATTTGGTAAATCTATTACTAAAGCATACCCATAAATTCCATGGCACACGTGACTCTGTGATATGTAATAACTCCACAATATAAGAGAGAAGAATGAGAGATAAACAGAGCAAGCACCTGCAGGTTCGCCCATTAATGTTGTGTAATCTTATTGCTGTTATATAGGGCCCATTAAGCAGCAAGGAAGTAAGACAATCATCAGTCTCTCTGTGTATTTATGTGCTGTCTGCATTTTATTTGTTCATCGTCTGTCAATATTTAGTAGTACATGTATTATTGATCATTGGAAAGCTTATAAAATTTATCATCCATTCAAAATCGCAGCACTTTTCCTTCATGAAAAAAAGGGGGAGGGGTTCTTTAATATTTTGTCTATCCTTTCTCTTTAGTTTATAGAGCTTTTCAGTATACATGTTTGTTGTTTTGATAGTTTTTGTTTTCTCTTAATTATCATAATCAGGAGCTTATGATCAGTTCAAGAAAGGTAAAATGTAAAGGCTGCTGACGAGAGGTCATTACCAGGGAATGTGGGCTTGGATTCTCTTTTAAAATCTAATTTCTGACAGCGGGTTACAAGATCAATGTGATGTCTTTGTTATATTTCATTTTATTTATTTATTTTTTTTTTTTGTCGGGGGTAACTTTTTCTCATCACAGTTTTATTTATTTACATCAATTTTATGCATGATTTCATTTCTGTTTGTACTTCTTGGTCATAATTATAATGTTTATTTTGTGCATGATCCTTCTTTTCGTCATTTTCAGTTTGTAATCATTTGTTTCTGATATATGACGATATTCTGGTGTTATATTTAGGACAATTCAGTGAAGAAATACATACATGCAACTATTATGATAAATATGTAAATTTCATTTATTACTGAAATTTTTAGCAAGAAGTTTTGTGTAGGGTATTACAGTATGAATGAGTTTGATGTGTACTTACATCATATCAGGTCATATGTACATCGTCAAGTTATAAATCTCCTGCTGCAGCTAGGAATTCATTTGTAAAATTATGTCTTTTTTTTTTTTAAAAAGAAGAATGTATTTAAAAGATGTGATCACAGTGTGTTAAAGCTTTAGAAAGAAATGTTATAATGTTTCGTTACATATATATCTGTAGATACTAAAAACCAGGTGTCAGGTAAGCCTATACACAGTTATCCCCCTTGTATTACACTGGTAAAATCCCCCCTTTGTACTCTCTATTGTACAGCTCTGTACTCTTCTAGAAGTTGAAAACTTATCTATAACTATATATGCTGTAGTGAATTGCTATTGAAATCTAAACAGCTTGGAGTTGTCTGTTACACTGTGGGGTGGCTTTTATAACATAAGAATATGATCGCTTTGAATTAAAAGAAAGATGTGAGATTTAATCAGATCTTGGTAACTTTAAC
This sequence comes from Ostrea lurida, assembly GCA_903981925.1. NCBI lineage: Eukaryota > Metazoa > Mollusca > Bivalvia > Ostreida > Ostreidae > Ostrea > Ostrea lurida. Next base: position 3,809 of record CAJDSM010013896.1, on the reverse strand, counting down.
ACATTAGAAACTTATGTACATGATTATTTGACTTTTTAAATCCTGCATTTTACAAGCTATCCTTTGTTATTTTGTACCAATAAGATGTGCACAAACTGTCCTTGAAAGCTTTTGATTTCAAAGAAATCTTTTCAGCATTAGAACCGTAAATTCAAGTAATGGCAATTTTGCCATTTTAATCAAGTACCAGGGGTAAATGTCATCAATGATGTTCTCCATGTGAATGCACGCATCCCATAGCAATTCATTGTTAGTTATGAATGTTGACACTCACAATGTGATGCACCATCCTAAAGCATTCATGTAGTTATGAATGTGACACATCACAATGTGATGCACATCCATAGCATTCATGTAGTTATGAATGTGACACATCACAATGTGATGCACCATCCATAGCATTCATGTAGTTATGGATGTGACACATCACAATGTGATGCACCATCCATAGCATTCATGTAGTTATGGATGTGACACATCACAATGTGATGCACCATCCATAGCATTCATGTAGTTATGGATGTGACACATCACAATGTGATGCACCATCCATAGCATTCATGTAGTTATGGATGTGACACATCCACAATGTGATGCACCATCCATAGCATTCATGTAGTTATGAATGTGACACATCACAATGTGATGCACCATCCATAGCATTCATGTAGTTATGGATGTGACACATCACAATGTGATGCACCATCCATAGCATTCATGTAGTTATGGATGTGACACATCACAATGTGATGCCCCATCCATAGCATTCATGTAGTTATGGATGTGACACATCACAATGTGATGCCCATCCATAGCATTCATGTAGTTATGGATGTGACACATCACAATGTGATGCACCATCCATAGCATTCATGTGTTATGGATGTGACACATCACAATGTGATGCACCATCCATAGCATTCATGTAGTTTGGATGTGACACATCACAATGTGATGCACATCCATAGATTCATGTAGTTAGTGACATACATGTGATGCCCCATCCTAGCATTCATGTAGTTATGAATGTGACACATCACAATGTGATGCCCATCCATAGCATTCATAGTAGTTATGAATGTGACACATCACAATGTGATGCCCCATCCATAGCATTCATGTAGTTATGAATGTGAACACATCACAATGTGATGCCCCATCCATAGCATTCATGTAGTTATGAATGTGACACATCACAATGTGAGCCCATCCATAGCATTCATGTAGTTATGAATGTGACACATCACAATGTGATGCCCCATCCATAGCATTCATGTAGTTATGGATGTGACACATCACAATGTGATGCCCCATCCATAGCATTCATGTAGTTATGGATGTGACACTCACAATGTGATGCCCATTCCATAGCATTCATGTAGTTATGGATGTGACACATCACAATGTGATGCCCATCCATAGCATTCATGTAGTTATGGATGTGACACATCACAATGTGATGCCCCATCCATAGCATTCATGTAGTTATGGATGTGACACTCACACATGTGATGCCCCATCCATAGCATTCATGTAGTTATGGATGTGAACATCACAATGTGATGCCCCATCCATAGCATTCATGTAGTTATGGATGTGACACATCACAATGTGATCCCATCCATAGCATTCATGTAGTCATGGATGTGACACATCACAATGTGATGCACCATCCATAGCATTCATGTAGTCATGGATGTGACACATCACAAGCAAGCGAGTTGAATCTGATTTTGAATGGATATTACAAAATATTTTTTCAGAATTTGCAATTCATTTTCAGTTTGGAAGTTTACTACGCATCATCTGTTTGCAAAATAGAGACAATGGAGAAAAAGTAGGATAGGGTTTCCTGTCAGACAGGGAGAACACAATTAGATATCCTGTGGTTTCCTGTCAGACAGGGAGAACACAATTAGATATCCTGTGTTTCCTGTCAGATAAGGGAGAACACAATTAGATATCCTGTGGTTTCCTGTCAGATAGGGAGAACACAATTAGATATCCTGTGATTTCCTGTCGACAGGGAGAACACAATTAGATATCCTGTGGTTTCCTGTCAGATAGGGAGAACACAATTAGATATCCTGTGGTTTCTGTCAGACAGGAGAGAACACAATTAGATATCCTGTGGTTTCCTGTCAGACAGGCGAGAACCAATTAGATATCCTGTGGTTTCCTGTCAGACAGCGGAGAACACAATTAAGATATCCTGTGGGTTTCTGTCAGATAGGGAGAACACAATTAAGATATCCTGTGTGTTCCTGTCAGACAGGGAGAACACAATTAGATATCCTGTGGTTTCCTGTCAGACAGGGAGAACCAATTAGATATCCTGTGGTTTCCTGTCAGACAGGAGAACACAATTAGATATCCTGTGGTTTCCTGTCGAATAGGGAGAACACAATAGATATCCTGTGGTTTCCTGTCAGACAGGGAGAACACAATTAGATATCCTGTGGTTTCCTGTAGACAGGGAGAACACATTAGATATCCTGTGGTTTCCTGTATCTTTGGGGTTTCCAGTCAGATAGGGAGAACACAAATGGATATCTTTGGGGTTTCCAGACAGATAGTTTCCAGTCAGATTGGGGAGTGCAAATGAATATCTTTAGCATCTGAATTATGCACGACTGACTTCTGTAATGGGATAATTCTTTTTGCTTAGAATTAGAAATTACTTGGTAAATATTTGGAGAGGTGTGTGTTCCATCGCCTAGATGGATCCGAGATAAATTCGAGAACTGAAGAATTCACTACTTTTTTTGTGACTGCTTTCACAAGTTTATGAAGAATTTTTTAGTTTGCTGTTAAACATGTGAAAATCCTTTAGCAGCCCCATACAACAAATGATGCATGAAATTCACATTCTGACAAAACACAAAAATCTCGGTCCAATCAGAGGTGTATAGGGAATTCACCCCAGTCATATTTCAGTGTACTGCCTGAGGCTGAGGGTGTATTGAATATAACTTTAGTAAATCCTCATACATCCCTGATTAGATCTAGATGATACCGTTACTCAATGTAACACAACTGTACATGCTTATCACTGTGATGTCAATACATGTACATACTCGTGCTTGCTTTTGATTTTTCACACCCAGCTTCAGCGAAGGTTAACTGTGGTTTTCCACTATAGGAATCATACAAATCGTTTGTCATTCTAGTTACATTTAGGAAATATTATTATTACACCATGAAAATGACCCCCAAAAAGAAAATACTGTCCATGATACTTAGTATCTGTATTGGGTGTGGTCACTATCACTAGTGACAAGAGTGATTTAGGATGTGACAGGGTATAAATTAGAGATGAACTACAGTAGTTTGCATGCAGCATGGCATGGCTATGTACGCAGCTCTGTGTATGAATATGTCTGAGATGGCAGTGGATTGTACCTTTAGACCTGCATGACTAACGAAGGAATTGTTTTTCCTTTTATTTCAGTTGTCTTAGATACATTTTTTGCTTATACATATACTGTATAAAGTTTGCTTAAAAAAACAATGTAGCTTTGCTTTTTGCTTTGGAGAGTTGGCAGTGATTGGTGTTGCTATTAACAGTTGTAAATTTTGTTGAAATGTTTGCTATTTGATATGTAGTTTGATTGATATTAAATAATTTTTTTTCGTGATTTTTATTTTTATTGAATTTAAGAAAAGGGCTTTTATCACATTTTATTTAATATGTGTTACCATAACAGAAAGCTTAACATTGATATAGGTTGTTATAAAGGGCACTAACTCTAGCGAAGTCATATAGCTCAATAAACAAGATATTGATTATTTGTAGCTACAACATAACT
>CAJDSM010013890.1:0-10798 GCA_903981925.1 Ostrea lurida | reverse complement strand
TAATAATATTTTCTCCTAATTGACTGTTATTGCTATGTTTGTGGTTTACTGCTTCCGATTCCTTGGATCTGTAATTCTCATACACATTTCTACAGATCTACTAGACCGTGTTCGTGGAGTCAATGAACCCCAAAATTTCTCAGAGTGAAAATATTCATCTTCATCACAATAAAACAACTCTGTACTTGCCAGAATTCAAATTAGATTTTATGAATTACAATCTTCCCTATTTTCCTTTATCCATATATTAATCATTTTCAGTTGAATATAGAAAAAACAAAGCTTGTAATTTGTCGGTAAATGCTTTCAAAGTTTCATGAAGTTTCAATTATATCACTATACACTAATGGCGGATTTGTTTGCTGCATTTACTTTTTCTAATTCGTAGGGTCAATATCATCTTGTATTGTAAAGATGTTTATTATGGAGGGTTGGGAGGGTTGTAGATTAAAGCAATAGGAATACTATAGGTGATCAGAATATTAATAACCTATAGCCCACCTTTGTCTTGTATTTTACATAGAAATGAAGTAATCGATCGTCTTTATAGTCGTTTGTGGACTGTAAATGCAAATGCCTAGGTTTTTTTAAACATCAAGCGATTTTGTGACAAGAATGATGAATTTTTTTCTACTATTGACGTATCCTTGAAAGGTATACACACATGCAGATACAACATGAATCTTAATCACGAACTTGCTTTGTATTGGGGATTCAAAATTTGCAAATTCATCAAAGTTTCTAAACTCCGCATGTCTACATTCTTTAGATCATGACTTAAAGATAGCCTGTATTTTCTATCATGTCAGAAATTTGTACACTCTTGATCTTATTATATATACGAGTACACTTGCTTGAAGAAACTTTAAATCACCAGTCGCAGTTGCCCAACAGTTATGGACCGACAAATCGAAGGTTTCACTTCACTTTCTAAGTGTTTTAAAGAACTTGTGCCCAATTCTTTTGTCTGTAACATCTTGACAATAAAACATGTTCAATAAAAAAAGGGGTTTCACAACCGATAGACCGCAGGTTCAAACCACGGTCCCGGTGCTGCATCAATCCTTATACAGTTGATATAGGTACAAAAGTGAATGTTCCTTTGCCAAACGGCTTGCATTGGACATAGAATCTAAAAACGGAGGTCTGTCATGGTTGGCATCAGCACGATAAAACAATGTAGACCAAAGCCTGTGTTACTTCTCCTAAAGTTGATGACGTCACTATATAGGTGAAAAATTTCCTATGGGACGTACGTTAAAGCCATTGACCTTGACCTTATAGTTTCTTTTTAATTAACAAGATGGATTTCCTAAGATTGACTTTGAACTTAACGATTTATAAATCCGAAGAGATGCTGCACGTTGATAACCGAAAAAATGTATAAACGCACCGACCAGATGTGCACTTCAGGACATCGATACGGAATATACAGCGCGTTTCCACAACCGCCATTAATGAAAGACGTCTTTACTTCACAAGTCGCATTAATCCCTGTATCCACGATTCTTAGATAATAAAATAAACAAGAGAAAGTGTACATCCTTGTCGATATCTCCTTACACATAAAAGCATATTAACAATATTTACAGCCTGATCACGCATCCTTAGCGTTAGGACAGTCCATAAAGAATATGGGATACACGGCTTTTTGTAATGCAAGTGGCGAGTGATGCACTCCAGAAGAGTTTATTGTTACAAGTATTCAATCTATCAAATAATGCATTCAAATACAATGTACTTCAGTTCAGAAACTGGTTTCATGTCGCCTCCTCTTGAACTTGCAATGCATTTCCTTTTCCCCCTTCAGATAATCATAACAAAAAACTGCATTGTGGAATGCGCAGTATTAACAATGTACATACGTGTACTGTGCTGTTTTGCTTTCTCGTAATAGTGGAAATAACAAATATTATATTAAACGATGGACTTGAAAATTATTAAAGATGCCCATTACAACTCTTAGCCTACCGATAATATTTTACAGTACTGTGCCTACCGATACTATTGTTACAGTACTGCCCATATATCTGGACTCAGTGTCTTTCATTCTCCCTCTGGCCATTGCGATGATGACGTTATATAAAGAAGTTCGAATTATGTTACAGCTCTTTATAGAATCATATGACAACNCGTTATATAAAGAAGTTCGAATTATGTTACATCTCTTTATAGAATCATATGACAACCATGCATTCCATTAATTTAATTTCAAAGACTACAACATATCACTCTGTTGCATCTTAGAAATTTATGGCTGACGCATGCATGCGGTAATCTTGAATCACGTTATGAAGTTGTTTATAAACGCCCACTATCATTTTTTTTAAAGAGTTATTGGTGTCAATTCCTTTGAACTGCATACTTTAAATCAAAGGGCATTTACTCTGCTTTCGTAACATTGATACCCAAATAAAACTCACTCTCTCTGTATATTTTTCTTCTTTTTAATGAGCCAATTTGGTTTAGTTTTCAAAAAAAACCATTTTATATGCCATGATACAATAACTAAAAGATACACTGCTAATGGAATCAACACATGCAAAATAATTCGTGATTTTGTTCCTTTTAGTGGTAACTAATCCAAAGAGGATGTCGATGTAATATGGATATTTTTGTTCATTTGATCTCCCGCGCTATAAACGCCCTGACCTATAAAGCACTTTGACACTATAGAATTAATTCCAGCACAATTAAGAAGGGAGTAACGTTTGTTTGTATAAATAAACCACTCTTTCTTTAAATAGCAAGTGGGACAAACGGAATCACCACACACCGCCGCATGGTAGTGGATCAACTGAAATAAGGGTAATCACCGGAAATTAGAGTTTCCCTTACAGCAGTTATTGAGTGACATCAGAGGCAATAGCACGTCATACAGGGGTGTTTTAGACGCTCATATTAAGTTAATGTTTACGGTGATAACTCATTACACGAAGCCCGGCGCTCGGTATGTACACGATATTGAAATTGCTATAAAACATTCGCTAAATGATGTGTTACTCTTATTCCATCGCCATTAACATTGAATGATGTCTTTCTTTGTATAAAACTATCCAGCTAATTTCAAATCGGCCACAAGGGTTTCCCCATAAAGGAGTAGGTCCACTAAGGGTGAAAATCAGCCCTGTAAAATGGTCAAAACCAACAAATTATTTTCTGCACAAATGATAGTCTATGCATGAAAGTTTATCAGGGTGATAAACATTTTGGAGATTTACATTGTTAACATATTCCTGGTCCAGTTCTTTGCTCTATATTTCATCACATAAAGTGATGATCTTGTATTTTATAATCTTTCATGAAGTTCGGGGCAATAGATCTTAGATACTCCAATATAAAACTGCAAACGTTTACCACCTTAATAAACTATCATACATAGATTATCATTTGAGCAGAAAATTATTTGTTGAAACACTTTAATTTAATGTTGACCATTTCACAGGGCCGATTATCACCCTTCATGGGCCTACTCCTTTGTCTTTATTTTCATTGGTCCATGCTATATACTACATCCCTAAAATATAATAGGGGATCTCCCTAGTTAGTTTAAAGTTTGCAAAGTCTACAATCGTCATTAATAAATGACAATTTTTCAACCAACATTATGTATTCTGTTGTTAATTACTACCAAGAAAAATAACAAAGCTACGGGACAGAGAAAACCGGTTTCTTGTATGTTTATAAAAATGGAGAGCATAAAATATATCATATGAAAACATTGTGATTCCCTTTCAGGTGACTGAATGTATATTGGACCGACGCTGAGCTTTCATGTACATGTTCGATGTAACTCTACATGTTTCCAAGCCTGTGTTTACATGGCTAGTAATGGCATGAACACAGTATCGCGATACCGACGGAAGGACAGCGCCATACGGGTAAGATTTACCGCCTCTCTATTGTCCGCCCCTGACAAAACGACAATCAGCAATATGTATTCATAGAAGTTTTATACATGTACAACAGAATTGCTAAAGTTCAAAAGCGCAATTTTGGGATTGACATACCTATTCTTCATATAGCCCCATTGATAGTTTCAATAGATCAAACATCAGTTTGGAATTTAATTGATAACCTCTGCTTGTTACCTTCGCTTTTTGATATTACCCTATAGAAATGTACACTGTACTCAGTCTCTTGTTTCCAAAATACGGTATCTTGTCTTTTCACTTTTTGCTTTCAACTTATTCAAATTGAATACAAGCTATTGACTACTTCTTGAGTAGGAAGGTCTTAAGGTAGCTCCATCCTCGTGACATATCAACAATAATGGCTGAAAGTGGGACAACTGTATTGATTTCCACGTGATTTAGTTTAATTTAATCAATAACCCAAGAAAATGTGTACATGTACGTCGTCACCCCCCCCCCCCTTTTTTTTATACACAACCGGAAGTACGTGTCAATATCCGAAAAGTACACAATTTCAATAAATAATAGAAATACATAAAAAAAATGCTAAAATGGCAATTTTTTTATGTAAATAGGTTTTGAAAAACCTTTTATTTTATACATATGTATAAATCAATTGTGGATATCGGGTCAATTATTATGTAATAGAAAATACCATCAGATGGAGCTATTGCCCCTGAAAAGATTTTGTTTTATTTTCAATACACGTAATTGATGATTTTTGGAAAATATATACCTTTTCGGTATCAATAGTTCACCAAAGAGTAGGGTCACGAAGGGTGAAATCGGCCCTGTAAAATGGTAAAATTTAAATGAAATTTCAACAAATATTTTCTGCAAAAATGATAGCCCATGTATATAGTTTATCAGTGTGGTAAAAGTTTTGGAGTTTTGCATTGGTGTATCTAAGATTTATGCCCCAAACATCATGAAATACCATAAAATACTAGAATTTGCTTAAAAATCACCACTTTTGTGTGATAAAACAAAAATTCGTTTATAGAGCACAGGCTTGGACCAATTTTATTTTTTGTCGTTTAAATATGATGCCAGGAAGGTTCAAATTTTTATAACATCTTCTTGTCCAAGCCTGTGCTCTATAACGAATTTTCGTTTTACAATCACAAAAATATGGTGATTTTAAGCAAATTTTAGCATTTTAGGATATTTCATGATGTTTGGGGTATTAAACTTAGATACACCAATGTAAAACTCCAAAAATTTTACCACACTGATAAACTATCATACATAGACTATCTTTTTTGCAGAAATAATTTGTTGAAATGTCACTTTAATTTTTACCATTTTACAGGGCCGATTTTCACCTTCGTGGCCCTACTCCTTTTCATTTTATTCAGTGAATAAAATTCTTCAAAAGACATATTTCTATCATGCGCTAAACTTATTGATATAAAGTTCAATTAGATCGAGATAAACCAAATTGAATGACATCACAGGAGGATGAAGCTACATGTACCTTAATGACCTAAAATTTTATCGAGGGAAGAACGAACGTTTCTTTTAAGCGTCTATGGATACGTCATAACGATGATCTGCATTTAGGCATGCTACATTTTGTGAACGTAGTAAATATTGTGGGTGTTGGGGTTATCAATTACACTGTAGATCAAGATCGGTATTAACAAAATATTTGTGTAGCAATACTTCATCATTACCTACACATTTTGTTTATGTCTCAACTGATTTGATACGTGATAGCATGCTCTGTTTACGATCAATAAGTTGAAATTGCATGGGCTGAACAACGTTAACTTTGTCGTTTAAAAGCGGCTTTTTCGCAAATTCTGTGGTTTTTCACAATTATCTTATTTGCAACTACAGCCTATCATTAGGTCTAATGCTGTCTGACTCGTTCATATCAATTTCTGGGCCGTTTCTTACATTTGGTTTAGATTACAGATTGCTCTGCTTGCCTGACCAGGACAAAAGGTTCACAGCAGACCCGTGTGACCGGTCAACAGGGGGACGCTTATGCCCGCTAGACAATGATCCCACGTTTCCAAACATTCGTATTTACCTATTCTAATTTTGCATCCTTCATAGAATTTACGAGACTGATCACTATTTCTTTTTCCCGTGTCCTTCTCAAGTTCTTCGGAGTAAAGGGTTATCAAGTACGAATTCACACTGCACTACAAGCACTCAGTAATAAGAGCATGCGCATTAGCATGTATTATACAAATCATTACAAAGACAAACAGCAATAAATATTGCGCCTCAGTCATGGACTATTTACAGCAACATCCAGATAAAGAAAANCTTAGCATGTATTATAGAAATCATTACAAAGACAAACAGCAATAAATTTTGCGCCTCAGTCATGAACTATTTACAGCAACATCCAGATAAAGAAAATAAAGACGTTTTTATTTTTCAATCTGATACATTTTCATAACTTTATTTTAACTGTTAATCTACGTGACAGCACCTCGTATCTTGTTACGAACATTTCCGGATCCGGGGAGATTAGCTTCGGTCCCGCTAGTCCTCGTAACGAGGGCGATGTTTTATTTGATAAGGAAAACGGTAATAATATTTGCTCTTTGTCATACAGGGGGATTATCAGATTAAGTTGCATTATCAGGTTTGCAATGTGCTTGTCAAAAGGTCGATGGAGTTTTGTGCTATAGCATAACATATTGATTCTCAGAAAAGGAAAATGCCAATTTCTGTTATAAAATCAGTCGCCTTTAATATTTTCACCTCCGCATTTGGCGTGTAATTCTGCACACATTGTTCACGACAAGCGGTTTTACCGGCTATACTAATTTGGTAGATATACATTTAAAGAAACTAAAGAAAAGTAGGCCTCCGTTCAATTTCCCTGTAAAATAAAAAAAAGTCTACGAAGACAAAATTCTCTACACTCTTATCGCAATGAATATTTCATTATTCAGGATCATTTCACTGTATTGCTAGACACGTATCGTCCAATATATTTTAATAATGCAGTGATCTAGGTATGATATATACATGTATACGCGTTGTAATATTAGAGTTGACATTTTGGCAGAGTTTTCAATGAACTAATTATAAAGTTGCTGTACAATGTATCTTGTTACGGGGTCTTTTGACATCCCTTCATCTTGGTATTGTATTTTTTTTTTAATTAAATAAACAAATAAATAAAACACAATTTTAAAAAAATCACATTGGGCGACAAAAGTAATTCGACTATGTACATGTATTTTGTGTTGTATATGTATGGAATGCTGGAAAGAAACTTGATAAAGAGAGTTCAAATAAAAAAAAAACCAATGATTAGAAAAAAAAACTATACTATCCCTTTCAAACGCAAATGACAATACCACAAGAGAAAGTGTTTAATTGCATTTAGCAACAATTTTTTTTTTAAAAAGGTATTATAGTCAAAATGACACCTTCATCATTTTACTTGTAATATTTATAGATATGATATCACGTGACACCGGTGAATATGTTGAAGTATTATTAATTACTTTTTTGAAGACTTTGGTAGCTGAGACGTTAGTTTTGGCAAAGACTCACGGATACGTGGAAAAGATAGAAAACGAGCTCGAAGAGGAAATATTACAGGAAGCGTACCTCCCGAAAGAGGATTTTGTGAGGTGAGTCTCGTGGAGGTAAATGGCTTCGTCAGGCGATCAATAATTGGAATAGGGTTCTCAGCTGTAGAATGGTAGATTTAATCAATGTCTTAATAAGCAAAGGACGTGAAAACTTTCCAAAGAAAGTTTGACAGTGATAAATTACCGCTTTTTGTAGAAACCAATAGTCACACCGACTTCGTGTTTCTTTAACGTAAGAAAAGGGTGTGTTTCGTTTTCTTTAATCGTACTTACAGGGAGATGGGGATTTTTGTATTGATTCATGGTCGATTTATTGTCTGAGAAGTAAACAATTTAACACAGAAAACGACTACATTAGTGTTAATTGTGGATTAAAACACAGTTTTGTATCTAAAAATGTCCATTTATTCCTCGCAATCGTGATCGTAGTCATCGTAAATCTACATTGATTCGTCATTTACTCTTGTGTGTACAATTACTATAATTGAGCAGCGTCCCGGACACATTTCTGGATAAAAATGCATTCGTTTAAGCTATTGTTCCAATAAACGGAACATGCTCAGAAAATATATCGGCTTCCAAGCATACTGTTTCTCCGTCAATGATTCAAAAACATGACCTCTAATCTCTGTTTTTTTGTGTAAAGTGGAGATAACGAAAGTCGACGAATCTCATACTTAATCAACAAATAAATAAGAGTAGGGGCAAACACAGGCTTCTGGACACCCAAGAGGTGGGATCAGGTACCTAGGAGGAGTAAGCATCCCCTGTTAACTTACCTAGGAGGGGGAAGCATCCCCTGTTAACTTCCATTTTTTAAATTTGTTTAATATAGATTTCAAAGCAAATTATTGCATCATGTATTCAAAATAAAACAGGACAATGCAGGGACTCCTAATTTTTCTATGACGAACGTTTGGATTTTGTTAACGCCAAACGGTCATTATTTTTAACTACTATCTTAGACAAATTAATAATTCCCTAAATTTTTCGAAGATATAAATGTCCATTAATGTAAATGTATACTGACTGATTTGTGTTGCTTAAATTATGTTAATACCAGTGGCGGATCCAGGATTTGTCAAAGGGGGGTGGGTGGGGGGTGTTTGAAAAAGTGAGTGGGAGAGCTGTTATATGCGTCGCTGGCTAGAGGTATATGATAAAACCCAAGTGGAGGCCCAGGGGGCGAAGCCCCCAGAAGCTCTAGGGTTTGAGGACATTTAAAGTTATTTTTAGGGGTTTATTTATAATTCTATATCAAATGATAATTTTGGTCTCAAAAAGGGGGAGGGGCGCCCCCTCTAAATCCGCCTATCAATACACAGATGCGACCATCTAACCTCTCGCCCAACCATCATTGGAAAGCAATATGAGAACTGCTCTAATGTTAACTTTAAGCAGTCATAGAGCTGTTCATGTTAACTTAGAGCAGACGCTAGCGGCCATAAGCCAGTCACAGACCTGTTCTAATTAAGTCGAGCGGTCATGTAAGAACACTCTAGAGCTGTTCTTTTCTTAGACAGCTCTCCGCTCAAGAAATAGAACAGCTCTGTGATATAGTAATTAACTGTCTTTGGAAACTCCAAGTTCATTTTAAATTTCACGTGAATGGTCAGATTATGTGAAAATGCCTGTAAATTGAATACATGCCTTTTACATAAGACAGAGAAATTGTTAATTCTAAGAAACAGTGGGAAGACATTCGTTCAAATAGAGAGCAATATTGACAGAATCAGAAGTGTAAATTTTCCTCTGTTGTCATTGGAAAATTTTATGAGATCGTTTAAAGTGGTTCCATGTGAAGATTAATCTCGTTAAATATCCGCACGTATTGCAACTGTTTAATAGCAAAAAACTGATCGGAGTTCAATCTGTAATAAACCTCCATTTCATTCTGTTTGCGGGTTTTTTTAAATTCATATTTTTTTATAACCAACCAGAACTTGAAGAAATTAAGCGACGAAAGATATATAATAATAGCTGTTCTAAGTGAACTTGGAGCAGTCGTAGAGCTGTTTCTAAGTGAACTTGGAGCAGTCCGGTAGAGCTGTTCTAAGTGAACTTGGAGCAGTTCGTAGAGCTGTTCTATAGTGATCTTGGAGCAGTCGTAGAGCTTGTTTCTAAGTGAACTTGCAAGGCGTCGTAGAGCAGTTTCTAAGTGAACTTGGAGCAGTCCGTAGAGCAGTCAGCAGAGCCTGTTCTAAGTGACTTGGGGCAGTCATAGAAGCAGCTCTAGAGCAGTCAGCAGAGTTGTTCTAAATTAACTTAGAGCAGTCATAAAGCAGTTCTATGAGCAGTCAGCAGAACTGCTCTAAGATCAGCTTAGAGCAGCATTAGCACTGCTCTACGACTGCTTTAATTAAAGGGTTAGATGGTCGCACTCGTACCAACAGACGGAACTAGTACAAAATGGTCAAGTTTAACACACTGTCGGATTAATTACGCACTATCAGCGCTATCTTCTCGTCTTGTCTCTTTCATTACCCGTACATGTGAAAAATTAGATTTCCAACACTATCAAAATGACAAATAGTTCAGACGGCGAGCTTTTTGGATTTTTTTTTTTCCGTTAAATAAATTTTGTGTTGTTCTGCAATCCCCATTGGTATTAACAAAAGGTTACTTCGGACTGGCATATTGCAAATATCAAAAATACTTTGCATGGATGAACAGACTTCAGTAAGTTTCCAGACAATACAACTATTTTGCTTTGATTTTTATCACAAGTTTACTTAAAATAGAATCGCCCACTTATATACAAGTTGGCAAATAGGTTTTTATTTTTTCTATGGCATAGGTATTGTCCTTTAGTGAATGGTGTTTATTTCAATTCGATTTGGTTATGGCAAAAGAAAATTAATAATGGAGAATAAATGACCGGTCGTGCACCGGTCGCAAGGGATGTGCTCTACTCTCTCGGCAACGTTGAACTCTTGTAACAGTGATTTATTTTTCAGTAAACTTACGTGGAAAGGCAAATATAACGAACAGTGACTCAATTCGTAAGTCTAAAGACCTTATCAACGCAAGACATACTTATTCGTAATCGAATCATTGAAGTGTTTAAAAAAATTAAGCATACTTGTTCTGGCATCCGGCGCACCCGTGTAATGGCGGCGAGACACTTGATTGAGCCGCAATTGGCGCCACACACACATCGAGTGAGCCGATTGAGCCAAAAATATTGATACTGCGCAGGCGGCTCACGATTGTGGTCATGTACAGTAGTAGCGAGAGTGGCTCATTCTGTGCAGAATGTTTTAATAAGGTACTCAATAAAATAAACATGATAAACACGATTTGTTAAAATGGTTA
>CAJDSM010013888.1:0-17859 GCA_903981925.1 Ostrea lurida | reverse complement strand
AAACCCAAAAAAGAAAAGAGAATAGCGACTGATGCAGTGCTCACAGCTAAATCTACATCATGCCAGCATACGGTCACGACATCTCACCACATCAAGACAACAGTCACAATGCGCTGCCATGGTTTGGAACATTACCCGTACGCCCGCGGACTAGCTTCCTGTGACATAGAATAGGTCACAGCATTCTACGACATAGGCACGGTCATACATCTATATAAATAGCAACAGTCAACAAATAATATATCCTACCAAGGACGGTGTCTTAGTCAACACACCCTCGTACACATATCGGGCGGCACGTGACGGGCCACGCATGCATGCCCTGTGAACCACGCTGAACCCATTTAAACAGGAGTTGATAATTTTCAGGGAAGCGACCCTTTGGTCCTACACATAGGGACCGGGTATCAACATCCTAGGCAACGTAGACAGCACGTCCCATCCACCGTGTATGCCATATAAGGCTATAAGTATCGGGGTGTTTATTCATTTGTACACCTTATATATATGCAATAGCTACACCCTATCACATAGGGCATCGGTCCATACAAGTCCTATACACATTAGGCAACGGTCAGTCAACCATATTATATGGCACACCAGTACAGCATCTACCAATATGCAGGTCACACATCCTGCACATAGACACGTCCACCACATCCTACAACAGTAGGCAACGGTCATCACCTGGGATGCCTATTATTATAGGCATCAGTCATACGTAGTCCTCCATTCCGAGCACGATAGGCCACGAGGCGCATACATCCTCCGACGAGCCACATAGGACACGGTCGTTCACACGTTGTATACCAAGTAATATACGGTGTATTAAAGATGGCTGAGGCATACCGTGAGCCCATTTTGAGAGTTGGAATTTTCAGGGAGGCTATACCGGATAAGGGGTCATCTACACGCAAGACACGGTCTACACATCCTAGCAATTAGGCACGGCCTAAAGATCCTATATAAGAGGTCACAGTTCATTGACACTACCAACATAAGGCACGTCTAAGTCACAAATTCTGATTCTACATAGGCATGCGGCTGAACTATACACATCCTAACACATAGGCACGGTCACACATCCTACAAAGGCGACGCACATCATTCCTACACTGATACTGGTCAGGCGGTTTCCGATGAGAACTCTGAGCCCATCGATACCGATACATAGTCATAGGCAGCGCTGGGTTCACTAAACAATATGCCATATACTACAATTAGGCACAAGTCGGTTGTCCATGAAAACAGTCGCTAAGTGGAGGCACATCAGACATGGACGCAATAGCTGAAGGCACCATTTTGTCACAAGGAGAGTCCTACACAATAGACATGCAGATCACTTTTCAGGGGCAACGTAGCCTTACGGGCAAGGCCCCTCATCACATGGCAGTACTGGTCTAAACATCCTAATTATTTATTAGTGGTTGTTACACCAAGGTCATATACTACCTGACACATAGGCCACGGTCACCTGGCATGGTTTTGGACTTTCCGTAAGCCGCTCGACGTACTAATCGCGTGTGGTGACATGAATATAGTGTATAAGATGTGGGGCTCAGGCAACTATGACCTAGTTGAACACCACTAAGGCATCTTTGAGACGAAAGTTGAAATGTTTAGGAAGTCTGCTATCTTGGGTGTTAACTGGGGGCGAAAGTGGGCGGTCGGTTCGGGGGGGTTTGATACCCACCCGGGTAGCACATCATAATATTATAGAGCTCCTTGAGAGGGTTGTGGCCCGAGCTCATGTCAATGCCATTCTTCCTATACTGGGGACTGATCGAGCAGGCGTTGTCATTACACTACCCCTACCACCCATAGGTTCACTCGGGTCACCGACACCGTTGCCCGGCACCAACCACTATCCGTTCAGGTCACAACTAGGCTCACTGCCGTCATTTAAATCTGTACGGGAGTAGAACAGTCACACATTGCCGGCTTCCCTAATCCACCATTTAGATCACGGTCACACACGCTCTAAACAGTGGCAGGTTCCATGAGGATCCGCGAGGTATGCAGCGGGCTCGATCAGACCCCATATCTTCTTAAGACCCAATACTAATTACGGATTCAGAGCTATTACTTAGGTCAGATACATCATATCTATGTCAATCATAGACCGGTGCACCACATCCTAACCACATAAGGCCAGGATAACATCCTTCTTATAAGGGCAGATTCATCAAGAGCCCACACACCATAGGACACGGCACACATCCTACAACAATAGGCACGGAGCTACATCCAGTCCATGAGGACACGGTCAAACGACCAACACGATGGCAAGCGTCATACATAGAATCTATATATAGGCAAGTCATGACTTACGACATAGCACAGTCACACACACAAACATCTGAAAGAAAAGGATTTCGTAGTAGTGTATGAAGCGGACAGTTTAAAGGAAACTTGTACTGCACTTCTAGTGAGGACTAGCTTTTCGGCGATAGATGTAACAGGTAGTTTCTATCTTCTTGAGTGGTGCAGAGAAGTTCACAAAACCAGGGCCAGGGTAACTCACGTATTTATACATGAGGGTGCCCCTTGCCGAAAAGGCTTCCTTGAAATATTATCAACTCTCTGAAAGTGGGTTCTACGGTAATCGGTCAAGCTTAATGCATGTGACGACCCACGCGAGCGTGATTAGCATCTGGATTGGTGACCGCTACATGTTACATCTTCAGAATGTAGACGTCACCAATGTGCAGGAATGGCTGTAAAACGTTATGCCTTAATACAAGCTATCTGTGGTGAAGTAGGCAGGTGAAAGGGGTATACCAGGTCGTATGAGCCACTTATCGTACATATCCACTTATTCACGGAAGTATGAAATTCAGTCCCCCGGGAGCCATACTTCGGGCAGTTTGGTTGCGGAATATAATCAATCAATCAATCAATCAATAGTTATCTGCACTATCTATCAAAGTTTTCAGGTAATATGGTCTGATTCACATCATAGAAGGGAGCATCGTAAGCGTTCTCCACATTTCCAAAGATATGGATCTTCACTAAGAAGTAACGTCGAAGGGGGACAAGCGCTGATAGCAAGGGAGATAGTTTATGGACTTAATTGATTAAAGTGTAAAAACCTGTATCAAAAGCATACTTCAGCTTGACTCTGACAGCAATATTTAATAGGAAAGCACAAAAAGGATTGAACAACGCCTTGCTTTCTTATTTATTTTTGACTGTTGGGTGTTACTGTTTTTTTTGTGTGAGGTGTGGTTTTTTTTGTTGTTGATTGAATTGTTTTGTTTTTATGTCTTGTGTTTGTTAGCTCATCTTAGCCAAGTCGGAGGATCAGGAGGTGTAGCATTCTTCTGAATACCAAGCAGGTGGTTTTGTACGATTGATCTGTCGGTTGTCGTTCGTGTCCGTTGGGGCGGACACCCTACTTTTCGGATCATCTGTGGTTCGACTGCCTAACTCACAGAATTCCACCTCTGGTCATAATTGGGCAGAATACACTTGGTACAGAATCATCTCCTTGGGTACAAAGAGGATGTCAAGATTGTTTCATACTTAAGTAAGAGGGAGTCCTTCGAAAGAGGAGATTAATTACCTAGTCTGACAAGCATAAACATAACTAAATGCCAGTTCGATGGTGGGTGTCATTCGGTTAGAAATACGCTTTCTCCAAGAATACCGACGTGAATTATTTTGTCAGAAGTGCTGTTATTGGAGTTATGGAGGAGAGAGGCTAGTCCTGATAAGGGTGATAGTGAGGTGTAGTTGAAGTTTTTTTCGTTCAGGGAGGCACGTAGTGACAAGAAAGTCGGTAACAAAGGTGTGTCTGCATGGAGTTGCTTTGGATATTTTATTAAATAGATCGACATCTCAATGTGTAGATTTTGTGTCCAAGAGCAGATCCAATTCTAGATCTCAGGGTCGTGAGTGAGTAGAATTATGTTCAGTTTGTGTGAAAAGAGCTTAGCGTAAGAAAATCAAAGATACGGCGCTTAATAGGCCACAGTCCATTGGTTAGTTGAGAAGTATACATGACTCTTGCAACAAATGTTACTAGTTTATGCAAATAAAAATCAGGAACAATGGCATGACAAATTTTGGGTCCTTTTCTTCTTATCGCTTATAGGTCAATGTCAGTTACGAAAAGTACTGTTTGGGCCAATTCGACGGCAGGTTGTTCTCCGCAGAATTTCGTTGTCCAAATTATTCTTATGTATTTGTCATGACATTTGGTTCTTAGTCCTAATGGCATGTTATTTATGAGGGGGAGAGTTCCCCAGAGGTGACCATCGGTGGGCATTGTTCGGGGGTACAGAGATTCGATTTGCTCCCAGGGTCCTAGGAATATGTGAGAAGTCGCCTCTGAAGAAATACTTCCTCGGTTATTGAATTTGTTCTAATCGGACTGGGCGAACACATCTTAAGCAGCTGTGGGTAAAGCTAGATCCGATAGGTCGTAGCTTAAGAGCGTAGGACGATACGTGTCACACCGAGCGGGACTGTGTGTCCGGAGCATCGCGTACACGGGCGGCCGCCGGCTATCCGTTCATTGCGGACTAAGCTAGTGCTGTAGCGGTTTGGAGGACTATACAAAAGGTATATGGGCAAAGATAACCGAGGTGACATTACGATAGTTCAGAATAATCAGAAGACTGCGGTAAATTCGGCGTCTAATTCAGGGGGCGTCGCCTGGGATTACCTCTGTGTCTGACAGCTGGGGCGCTCGTGCCCCCTTGGCCTTCGGGGCGGCTTCGGCAGGATGTATAACTCCCCCGTTGTTGTGTGGTTAAGACGTTATGAAGGGGGCCTATGCGCTCCTTCTGCACAGTAGTGGAATAGCCCGAGTGAGTGCTAGCTGCCTTGTTATGGCGGGACTGGTTCTGTGGTGCGGACTGGGTGTCGGGCGCGGCCCCATTTCGCGAGCAAGTGTCCGATTCGCTTACTCTAATCTACCCTTGGCGATTAGTCGAGTTTTAAGTCGTGCTTTGACTTCCAAGGCATCGATCAAAATTTGCGCCATTCATACCTGATTGAGCATTGACATAAAAACCAAGTAGACAATCTTAGATCAGAAAGGCAAGTTTCAATACGGATTTATCGCCGAAAGATAAAGTGACTAATGCGCTCGCAACAAAGTATGTACACCTAAATAAAAAACACAACAACAATGTGTCACTTCGAGTGTTTACTAAGAGCGATAACGTCGCATCGTTCGCGTTAGATGGCATCAGTCGCGACTAAATCACAAGGGGTAGATTAAACTGTTCCCCCCGTTGATTGGTAACCCCGAGAAAAGTCGATAGCACAACAGGTACCAGTTTAGGGAAGATTAGGTAAGCGAATCGGACACTGCTTAAAAAAACTGAACATACGGATGTCTGAAAAATAAAATTTTCTAGGAGTCCATTCCAATATTTGTTTAATTTCACGCCAATTCATGAGCCTTTTAACTTCAGGGATGGGTCTGGAATAAAATCATCTGTACATGTTACTAGCTTGAATACGGAAAATGTAATTTAATTGCAAGTGGTAAATTAAATCCCTATCAAAATTAAGGATTATCGTCCTCAGTGATATAGCTCTGATCCTTCGACGTTTTGTGGCCCCCAATCTTTGGCACTACAATTGATCACTTTTATAAAATGTACTTTCATGTTTTCGGAGCTTCAACATTGGCGGTTTGAGCATGACTGAAGAGACATTCATTTGTGAAGAATGCGCATCTGGTGCATAAAATTGGTACCTGTTATTATTATATATATATTATATAATATTATATGTAATATTTAGTGTATGTATGTATGATATGTAAGTATGTACTGTATGAGAGTAATGGTATGTATGTATGTATGGTATGTGTTGTGTGTATGGTAGTAGTGTATGTAATGTAATGTAATGTGTGTGTGTGCGGGGGGGGGGTGTTGTTTTGGGATTAAGATTACTTGAAACGGATGGTTAATTCGCTGATTATATGGTTTATACCAAAAAATTTAAATTTCTGGCGACATTTTTTTTCTTTTGTTTTCCTTGGGGGGTTGGGGGGGGGGGGGGGGGTTGTGTGTGTATTTTTTTTTTTGTTTGTTTGTTTTTTTTATTTTTTTTCTTGTCCCTTAAAGTTAAAAAGAGAAATTGAAATCGGCAATTCTTATTGTGCGCTGCGGAGAATATTAGCTGATAAGAAAAGTTTTTTTTTTTTTTTTTTTTTTTTTGTTTTGGATTTTGCTTGCATGAAAATTTCTGTTGCTAATTTCAAAATATTCATTAAAATCTGATACAAATAATAATCGCAGGATTTAAAACTAGATTAATACGGTAGATACGTGGCGAATTAGAGGGCTCAGCCCCCCCCCCCCCCGTCTTTGGTGAGCCAAACTTAATTATTATGTATAGATTATAGCTAAATTAGACCTCTGAAAAGTAAGTAAAAGCACTAAAACGCGCCGAGCTTTCCGGGGGCTTTGCCCTGGCCCACTTGACTCTATCCTAGACTTAGTTGACTGGCCTCCTTTTCGAACGACCCCACCTCCCCTTTTCGACAAATCCTGGATCCGCCACTGGTAAAAAATACACACATAATGAATTACCAACCACTTAAAACAACAACACTTTGATTTAATACGGTATAGAATACACACATAATGAGCTATCAACCACTAAAAACAACAAAACTCTGATGAGTACAATCCTGTTATATTGATGTAAAAGGTGTAAAGATCTTATATGTATATGCTTTATTTTTTAACACCTCATCCACGCGTATTATAAACAGAATGGAAAGTAATGGGGAAAAACTACAAATTGCATTATTTTTGAAATGGGAATATGATGTTTTTTCATATTTAACGAAATCCAAATATACTGTACAGGAGAATGAGACAAAAAATTATGGGAATGACTCCTAGAAAATTTTATTTTCAGACATCCGTTTATGTTCAGTTTTTAAGCAGTGGATCGACCCGCAGTGACCAGTTTAGGTGCTGTTTGTTTGAAATACTCCTAAATGAGGAAAACAAAACAAAATAATTGTTACTCATCGTACATTAATAGGCACGTACAGGCAAAAAGGCACAAAAAATCCTATCTACCAATCGGTACATATTGTAGTAGTTTACACTTTGTGTGAGGACACAAAAAAGAAAACAACAACAACAACAAAATAAATAAAAACAAAAGACAAACAAACACAGCCAAAATAATAAAAGGGGGGGGGGGGGGAGAGAAAATCAACCAAACCAAAAATGCTACCTATGATGTACGTAGCCTTTTTCTCAGCTTTTTCTTTTTTGATGAGGGGGGGGGGGGGAGGGGGGGGTCCTGTCAAAATTGTAGTGGCCTAGTAATAACTTGTCTAAAAATCTTGCGAAGTAAAAATAAATGATAATAATATTATACACATTACATTATTTATCATTACATTGGTTAATAATTTCACAGACGACATTACAAATGTTCAGTGTTCGCCCCGTTTCTATAATAATAGCAATCGCAGTGTGAGGTATACACGTTGTGTATGTAACCAAAAATAAATTGTATGAGAGTTAGACATAGAACTAAAAGTGTTCAGTAAAGCAAGTAGCCAGTTTGAGGATGTTTACCCCAAAACTGATAAGCCTTAAATAGCATCTGAAACTTTACAATATTTAGAAAATCTATTAACACTATCATAATGTAAAATCAATCACCTGAGTTGTAGAATTTCTTATTAACACACACACAATAGTTTAGTTAGAAATCATATGTTCTCAATATATTGTGATTCAGATTCAAAACAATATCAAAATATACCAGAGTTCCTTTACAATTTTCAAGTCCATGAAAACCCAGTTTGCCCTTGTAAATTTCCATTTGCAAAGCAATCTATGAATTTAAAAGAAGCAGTTTTTGTGTGAATGTGCCTTGCGAGGAAGCTGGATCCCTCCGCTTTAATTCCTACTTTTAGTTGTCCAGAGGGTAAACCATATTAACCCCGAGGGCAGCGCACCCGGTGGCCATTTCTAAAAAGTCCAGACTCAAATCAAACCCCGTCACTACCAGCAGGAAAATGGCGAATTCATCTCTCTGCTCCTGGAGGTACAGCTGGAAAAAGATCAGCGAAGCGTTTACGGTGGAGGTCAGTTTGAAATACGCCAGGCAGGAATGGACCTTGCTGTCCGAAACGTCTCCATTCACCCTGAAGACAATCGTCATGATGAAGGCCACAAGCGCCAAGAGGCTTAGATACACGAACAACACATACATCCATTCCACGCTGACGTAAACAAAGCCGTAACGGATCACGACGGCCGTGAATTCCGCGGCGTCAAATCCGTATCCGATCCACATGCGGAAGATGAAGAAAGTGGAGTATTTTTGGGAATGATACAGTTTTTTCGCCAATATCAGCGGAATGTCCATTCTTGTCGGTTTCTAATAATTGAATCAGAATACAGAGGTGTTACCAATTACAACAACATAAAAAACCCCAAACCCGCATTAACAAACTGAACGAATTCACACTAGCAACGCCCGATACAAATGATGAATTGTGTCTGTCCAATAGCAGTACATCGTACATCGTTGGCCCGATGCCACTCTATGGTTGGTTGGGTTGGCTTTGTCGGGCCAACAATGGCCGAACATTGTAATAGTTGGTGATGTACTACGGAGCCAATGATAGACCAACTGTTGACGTAATACCATAAAACCGCTACAATAGAGAGAGAACCTTTGTTGGGTGATTCGTGTTGGTCCTTACTGAAGTTAGTTGATCCAATGTTGCATATGTTATGTACATGCGAGTGGATCTAACATAAAATTAGATTGCCCAAATGCAGGGGCAGATCCAGGAATTTATCAATGGAGGAGTTTCTTCTACCCTTTCGGAATCAAAATGCGTTATGTTTAATTTTTAAGCACCCCAGCGCTTATTTTCAGAGCAACAGACAGCCCCCCCCCCCCCTTTGTTTATCGCCATCTGGTGTCAGACATCGATAATCAATGAACTTGTAATATTCAGTGTCAAAGAGGTACACATAAGTTGATGCATGCGTAAAACATTGCTCAAAGTGGACTTTCTCTTATTTATACATAATTATTCGTATACAATTCAATATCGTGAAAAGCTCTCTGGAGCTTGTGTTGTATTTGTTGCTTTTGCATACCGACTTTAAATAAATCTTATCTTATCTTAAGCAGAGACATATATCTTAAGTTACAGTTTTTGGGTATCACAAGACATTCTGATGGTGGTACGAGTCGCGAATAAGCGACGAGTTTCACACCCATCAGAATGTCATGTGATACCCAAAATATATGTTTAATAAAGGAACTTGTATCATGTCAATCACTGATCATGTAAACTATTTTAGCTTTCACCCCAATTATATAACACTCTATCATATTCCGTGCGCGATGGAGGGCTAAGTCAGGTACTCGCATTTTCTATTTATGAACACGTAGACAAAGGCATTGTACGTACTTGTTGGAAGTGTGTGAGCAAACCGTGGTTTTAACATTCCCCCGTGTTCAGACCGTGCACATGTATACAGAATAGATAATGAGCTGCATTACATCCGAAACAATAATCCGGAGATAGACAACAAATTATTGCGAAATGGTGAGATTATCTCTCTCTCTCTACTCTCTCTCTCTCTCTCTCTCTCTCTCTCTCTCTCCTCTCTCTCTCTCATACTTTATGTTATGAATGCATCTAGCTAAATGTTATCTGTAGGAGTATTTTTTAATGACACACAGCGTATTTCCATATCATAATTATGCATACTCTCTCTCTCTCTCTCTCCTCTCTCTCCTCTTCTCTCTCTCTCTCTCTCTCTCTCTCTCTCTTCTCTCTCTGCTCTCTCATATTACATATTAATGAATGTATCTAGCGTCGTTATCTCTTGGAGTGATTTTTAATGACACATTTTGCACATAAGCATTATAATTCCTATGAATATCTGGATATCGTAATTCTGCTTAAAATTTCTCTCTCTCTTCTCTCTCTCTCTCTCTCTCTCTTCTCTCTCTCTCTCTTCATTGTATCTGGCGTTATACTTAGATTTTTTTCATTTTCTTATGACAGACGAACAGAATATCGTAGATGTTTTCCAAATACATTGAAGCAACCCCTTCATTTGTTCATATCGAAACCTATTTGTCACGGAAAGACGTTCTGCAGGACTATATGGAAGCTTATTGTGACCATGGAAAAACAAAGTCGTGCGACAGTTTAATTTAACATGAAATTATGGCGACCCTGGTCGTAGATCTCAGAAAAAATATGAAGAATCGTCCGAGAACATTTGAAAAAAGGCAGTGAGCGCGACAGGAATCAGAGTACTATGAACTGTCCATTAACTTACAAAACACCGGACACATACAGACAGACGCTTCGAAAATCGGACAATACCGCACGGCTAGCTCCGCCTCCTTGCGGGTATGAAGAATTACTGAACAGCAGTTAAACAAAAGAAAAAACACCAAACAACATGATACAATACGTATATGTCTCGGTATCGGGTGAACAATCAGCGTACCGTTTTTAATAATGGAACCGTCCACGAGGTCGTCGAAGTCATTGAATTGGAGCCGACGGACGACTCATTTGTTAGGGGTTTCGGAATGCATGCTGTTATAGGTAGTAAGTATTCTATTTACCAAATCAGGGCCCAAATGGGCAATAAACATGTAACATATATAATCGTTATACAAATAAGACAATACACAAGTTATTAATACACTCGTGACTAGTCAGTGGTAGTATCGATTCCCATATCGGGCTATGATTGCAATATATATGTCTGATACACCACAAGGGCAGTATAGGAGTCAATGCTAAAGGATGAAACAGTCACTTTGCCTCAGTACAATAAAGATATATAATGTATAGAGAAATATAAGTTTTTTATGAATGTTAACTTTAGTATAATTATGTGTTGTAGATATAACATATGCAGAGGTAAGCAAAGAGACGTCAATAGACAATTTTTTATGTAAAATATCTACTTCTACCCAAACAGTATATACAAACTACCTACATAGTGTCTTTAACAGAAAATACATGCATCTTTGAAACAGTGTTGTAATAAATCTGAACTATGAAAACAACAAGATGTTATTAAGCAACCATTCTCTATGGGACGTGCAGCTATGATCGTCAAATTTTCCCCGTCACGGGTTGAAATTTGCCCTACCGTAGGTGTGGAAATGGTGCATTTATGACTCTGTGTGTATCAATTGTTTACCTAAAGTACATGTTCAGTGGAACTTTGACCAACGGATCACGCAAACTGAACTGCATGACATGGTGAATCGGGAGTTACCGAGTAATAGATACGGGGAAATTCGGGATCAGTAGTTATATAGTTTTGTGTGTGTTGTGTGGCTTTTTAGGTCATCTGAGTAAACTCAGGACTATTGCAATTGGTCTTCGTCCGTCGTCGTGCGCACGTGCGTCGTTTGGTCGTTCTCGTCCATTAACAATTAACATTTTTAACTTCTTCTTGAAATAGCCACCAGTCCAATTCTTAAATTTGGTAATGAAGCATCTTTGGAAAGGGGCACATAAATTTGTAAATTAAGGTCTCTTGTACCTCTGGGGCCTTGGGGGCGGGGCAAAAATTGCCCAAAAGTGACCAATTTCTCAAAATCTTCTTCTTTACAACGCACATGTCTGAGAAAAACGCAATGTATAGTGTGTAGAGCAGAGAAGGCCTTTACCAAAAATTGTAAATTTGGTGGTCCCTGGGGTCGGGGTTCCTGACCTCAGGGCGGGGCACAATTTGGTACATAATGTCTGTTAAAATTGAAACATTTTTAACTTCTTCTTGATAATCACCAGCTCAATCTCTTCCAAATTTGGTATGAAGCATCTTTGGTACAAGGGGCATAATTGTAATTTTCAGGTCTTTTGACCCTTGGGGGCGGGGCAAATACATGCCCAACAGTGACCCATTTTAAAAATCTCTTTCTTTACAACCGCCACATATCTTGAGAGAAACCAAATGCATAGTGATGTACAGCAGGAAGCCTTTACCAAATTGTAAATTTGGTGGTCCCTGGGGTAGGGGTTCTGACCCCCGGGAAGCAAATTTTGTACATAATGTTTTAATATGTAAAAATTTGAAAAGCATTCTTCTTAATGCTATTGATATTAATGTGAAACTAAATGATATTTTTAAGAGTAGGGAGCCTTCTATCAAAATTGTTATTTTATGATCCTAGGGGTAGGGGTTTTGTATTAGGGTGGGGCCAAAATGGTCATTGATGAAATGTGTTAACAATTGACATTTTTAACTTCTTTGATAACCACCAGTCGATTTTTTTTCAAATTTAATAAGAAGCATCTTTGTGACAAGGGGCACATACATTGTAAATTTCAGGTCTCCTGCTATCCCTGGGGCCTTGAGGTGGGCAAAACTGCCAAAAGTGACCAATTGTTAAAATCTTCTCTCTACAACCGCACATGTCTGAGAGAAACCAAATTGCATAGTGATGTAGAAGACAGAAGGCTTTACCAAAATTGTAAATTTGGTGATCCCCGGGGTAGGGTTCTGACCCAGGGGTGTGGGACACTGGTACATAGTGTTTATATGTAAAACTTTGAAAGCATCTTTTTCCAATGCTTTTTATATTGATGTGAAACTTAATGAATTTTAGAATGAGCAGGGAGCCTTTTATTATGATTATACCCCCCTGCAAAAAGTTGGGATGTATGTGTGTGTGTGTGTTACTGGAATCGGGTTATGTCTATCCATCCGTCAGTAGACATAATGGTTCCCAGAATTTTAGTGTTAGCCTTTCCACCTAGAGTCACCATATCATGCATATGGTCTACCCATGGAACAAAGGTGTTTCCTATTGAATTTGGGGTCAAAAGGGCAAAGGTCAAGCACACTGGACATCGAAGTAGTGATATTGTGTCTGGGCTCAAGAGCATTATCCATTCTGCCTAGAGTCACTATATCATACATATGGACGACTCATGGGACAAATAATTTATGTTCCCTTTTGAATTTGGGGTCAAAAGGTCATAGGTCAAGTGCATTTGTCATCAAAGTAGCAATATTGTTTCCGGGTTCTAGAGCATTATCCTTTCTACCTAGAGTCACTATATCATACATATATACTACTCATGAGACGAAGATGTTCTTTATCGAATTTGGGGTCAAAAGGTCAAAGGTCAAGTGCACTGGACATCAAAGTAGTGGTTTTCATTTAAAATTCTTGAACAATCTTGTGAGATTGAAATGATAATTTTCTTTGTATATGAATAGGAATCATATGCATATTTTGAAAGATATTTAAAACATGTGAACAAAAGACTCCGTATTGAGACTTAGAAATGCAAATATGAGACTCCCTGTGTGGGCTATGATACTCAGGTGACCGTCAAGGCCTGTGGGCCTCTTGTTTAAATTGTTCTCTTAGGAGAAACTCTTTTCAAACAGCATCATATTTCAGGGGCGGATCCAGGTTTTTTTTAAATGGGTGTGTGAGAATTTCCATCATTACGAAATGTACTGAATACCGTGCCTTCAGAGGCAAGGGGTTATGGGCCTTGGAGAAGACCCTCAGCTAGTGTATTCAGGGCAGATTCTAGTGGATTAACAAACTTTTTTTTAAAGTTTTTGAGAACTTGTTGCATGATCTCCAAGAATTTCCATTAGGGTTGCACAAGACTAAGGTGAAGGGTCAAGGAGCCACTTTACGCCCCCAGTGGGTTCAGGATTGGCCCTAGTAGGGGGTACGGGGGGGGGGGGCAAAGCCCACAGAAGCTTTCGGCCCCCAGCGCGTCTGGGACTGGCACTGGTAAGTGGTCCAGGGGCGAAGGTGCTGGAAACTGAGAGGTTTTAGCATTTTCATTGGGTCTGGGGGCAGCTTTCGGTCCCCAGGCGGTCCAGGACTGGCCCTGGTAGGGGGTCCAGGGGGCAAGGCCCCCGGAAACTGAGAGGTTTTTATTATCATACCACCTGCAATGAAGTTGGGGGGGGGGTATACTCGAATCAGGTTGTCCGTCCGTCTGTAGACGCAATGGTTTCCAGACTCTTAAAGTGTTATCCTTTCCACCTAGATCACCCTATTGTACATATGGACTACCCATGGGATGAAGATGTTCCCTATCGATTTTGGGGTTAAAAGGTCAAGGGCCAAGTGCACTGGACATCGAAATAGCAATATGGTTTCCTTGCTCTAAAGTATTATCCTTTCCACCTAGAGTCCATATCATACATATGGACTACTTATGGGGTGAAGATGTTCCCTATCGAATTTGGGGTCAAAAGGTCAAAGGTTCAAGCGCATTGAACTTGGAAGTAGTGATATGGTTTCCGGGCTCTAAAGTGTAACCCTTTCCACCTGGAGTCACCACATCATACATATGGACTACCCATGAGACGAAGATGTTCCCTATTGAATTTGGGGTCAAAAGGTTAAGCACTGGACATGGAGGTAGCAATATGGTTTCTGGGCGCTAAAGTGTTTTATTTTTGACCTAGAGTCAACATATCACACATATGGACTACCCATGAGATGTTCATGTTCCCTATTAAATTTGGGGTCAAATGGTCAAAGGTCAAGCTCACTGGACTAGCAAATACAGAGCTCACACTGGGTTGAAAAAAAGTGTAGCCACTTTTTGTGCAAATGATGTTTTGTGTCAACGAAATATCTTTCGCACAGAAATCGTGTTACCTTTTTCACTTAAAATTATCTTTTAACCTGAATGTTTTACATATCATAAAATGATAAGTAACACTGCTGATTAAGATTTATATGATTGATTCAGAATGTTCTTGTCCAGTCATATTTTCCTCTCTCATTTTCTTATAAATCATCACAAAAAGATTAGATAAACTTAAAACACGAGAGAATGTCATGTGTATTCAAGGTAATTATTTATGTTTTGGACTCTTTTGGACTTTTGAATGACAAGTGATGGGACTTTCATATTACACATGTGAGTTCCTTATGACAAGCCCTTTCTACTGGTACCATAATTTTTAACTTCCTGACCTTGACCCTGAAGTTTGACCTACTATTCAAAAACTTTAACATAGGCTATGACTTTTGAATGCCAAGTGATGGGACTTTCATATTACACATGTGAGTTCCTTATGACAAGCCCTTTCTACTGGTACCATAATTTTTAACTTCCTGACCTTGACCCTGAAGTTTGACCTACTATTCAAAAACTTTAACATAGGCTATGACTTTTGAATGCCAAGTGATGGGACTTTCATATTACACATGTGAGTTCCTTATGACAAGCCCTTTCTACTGGTACCATAATTTTTAACTTCCTGACCTTGACCCTGAAGTTTGACCTACTATTCAAAAACTTTAACATAGGCTATGACTTTTGAATGCCAAGTGATGGGACTTTCATATTACACATGTGAGTTCCTTATGACAAGCCCTTTCTACTGGTACCATAATTTTTAACTTCCTGACCTTGACCCTGAAGTTTGACCTACTTTTCAAAAACTTTAACATAGGCTATAACTTTTCAATGGTAAGTGATCGATTTTTCACATTTCACATGCATAATCCTTTTGGCAAGCCCCTTTCACTGGCTGTAGAGCATTATACTTTCCACCTAGAGTCACCATGTCATAGATATGAACTAGCCATAGATTGTAGGTGTTCCCTATCGAATTTGGGGTCAAAAGGTCAAAAGTCAAGCTCACCTGACATTAAAGTAGCAATATGGTTTCCATAATTCTTAAGCGGATACCAACACCCTTTGGGGTATTTGGGTAAGCGGGGGATATTTTTAGTGAGCATTGCTCACAGTACCTCTTGTTTTAAAATGGGGGGTGCACCCAGTGCAACACCCCCACCCTCCCCCCACCCCTTCTACTGGTTTACGACCTTGTTGTCGGCCTCATTTCAAGTGTATTCACTATATCATTTTTGTTAAATTTTAGAACCATACTTAATAAGGACAGACATTTTGCCATGTTCTCTTTGGAAAATGCCATGTTCCCTTTGGAAAATAGGCTATGTTGTTAATTTAAATTTCAAATGTATGATAAAACAATTTTTTAAAACAGTAACACATTGCATCTCTCTCTCTTTCTCTCTTTCCCCTCTCTCTCTTTTATTTTTTTAAGGGGGGGGGGGTTGCAACCTCCATACTGTAGATCACTTATTATTCGCGAGAGATTTATTTCCGCGTTAATTTATCGCATTAATTAGACGGGTCATTCATGAATTCAAATATATCGCATTTATTTCTACTTTTTGAGAATAAATCCACCATGGATAATCTCACATTTATTTCTTTATACAATGTATGTATACCGCACACCAGAAACAACGCTATTCAACATTTTTCATCATTTACTAACTGCACCTGTGAAAAAATTATTGCAGATATGTTTCTTTTATAAATAAAGCTAACAGCTTTACAAACAAACTATTTAAACTCATTACGATTGCTACGAGGCTCAGCGGTGAGGCGTTTTCTTCAATCAATTAGTAAATACTACTCAAGTAATTACCTGTAGCAATCATGGGTACAAACTGGTCATTTGAATAAGTCGATAAATTCAATAACGGTACATACAAAGACGTACACACTTGACATTACGATCACAAATGCAGGAGCGGATCTATTCGCGAAATATAAGTTATTTATAACTGTGTTCTCATGAATTATTGTCTTCATGAATAAACACCGGACCGTGTAAACGCGAAATAAAATACTCGCGAATAATAAGTGATCTACAGTAACTTCCCCTCTGAATCCGCCAATGTATTTGTTGTGCAGTGAATTTGAAATATGCCTTCATGTAACACATAACAGTCAACCTTTTTTTCTGTGCCTTTCTGGATGATAAAAAATTTTAAAATGTGCAAGGGGTGGAGGAACAGGACATGTCCTTCTACTAAAGAGTCATGGTTACTATCAACGTACCACAAAGCATAAGTCACTTCAGATGATTTGTTAGACATCATGCAATTCAATATTTGCCATCATCAACAAGTCTATGACACACAAATTCAATGAAGTTCAAAAGATAACACAGGATACCATGTGCTGTAGCATACGTTCAGCGTTTCTGTTGATAGTTTTAGCTGGGCCTATATATGTACAGGCGAACTCTTGTTAAAAGTAAGCCAAGGTCAAGGTCACAGAGTTAAAAAATATGGTACCAAAAGGAAGTCTTGCCATGCACTTGTAACTTTTGTAACAGATTTTTGTGTTGAATACATGTACTTTTTTTCAGACAAGATTGATGAACACTGCTGAGAATATCAGTAACAAGCTGTCATATTACAATGAGCTGGACAGAATCTCCAGTGTAAGTTCATGTCGATGTAAAATACTCCAGAGATTCGTATTCCAACATCATGATTCTGTGTAATCTAATTAGGCTCATTTTTAATTTTGTAGAAACTGGCTTCTCCGACGTTGATGGTTACTAATGAATCTTTTGTGCCCATGCTGTCTAGGCTGGATGAGTGCATTCTGTATCTGAGAAACAATGTAAACACACTGGAGAGCAGACATTTTATATCAATAAGACAGGACCTTCAACTTTATTCAAACATTGAAATATTTCCATTTTACTAGGAAATATTGAAATTTATGTTCATTTTCTTAATTAATTCACAGCAGTTGATTCACAAATTTAGTGAGAGCATCAGAATGATAGATGACAATGTTCGAAATTTTTTAAGGTGCATTTCCTATTTTATTAGTAATACACAGCTCCAAAATTGTGATGAATAATTGTTTTTAAATATCTGCCATTGGTGATAGACATTATTATTTCATACATGTGTAAGTGATAAAAAAAGATACATACCGGTAATGGATTTTGCTTAAACACTCATTATTATACCCACGCTCCGAAGGAGAGGGGGGGTATACTGTTTTTACCCTTGTCCATCATTCCGTCCGTC